>LR749562.1:2484082-2538307 GCA_902729485.2 Mus minutoides | reverse complement strand
GGGGGGGGGAATCAGGTTTTGGGGATTTGTTGTTGTTGTTGATTGTTTTTGTTTGCTTTTGGCTTTCATTTTTATGGGGCTAATTAAGATTCAATTCACACTTGTAAAACCTCAGGGTCAGACAAGCATCTCAGAAGCATTGTCGAGCTCTGAAATTCAGCTCTGTGCTGAACACAGTAAAGTTGTGGACCAAAGCACCATTTTCCAGTGGTGATGGATCAGATAGTCAGAGGTGATGCAGAGAAGGCCTGGGCCTCCCTTCAGCCTTCAGTTCTGACCTTTCATTTCAGTTCGTACCTTCCCTTTAATCTGTTGTATATCTTACAGTTAGAAGTTTATGTAAAATTACCCGGTTTTTCTTATTGGGGTGTAAAAAGAATAGGGGTGTTTTGACAACACTTCATTGTGGGGAGCAGTATCTTGATCTCAGGGTTGTGCATATCAAATGTGCCCGGAGGGGAGACCTTTCTTCCTGCCTTTTTGTTTGTCAGTTAAATGATGCAAATCCCAGGAAGCTTGCTCAACCCTGAGAAGGTAAGTTGGAAGTGCTCCTGACTCCCCAAGTTCTTCCAGAATCTTATTTTAGTCAGATAGTAAGAAGTAATTTTTCAGTGCAGTGCACATGAAATTAAGCATGCAACTGCTATTATTAATGGGGCCTGCATCTCGCCCCCCTCTGCAGTAACACACACCCATGTGGGGAGGCTAGAGCCATGCTAGCTTGTTCTACTCAAATTATAAAATCTGTAATCTGTCCCTTGAGATAAACGCATAATTCATTTTCTCAAGGAAGGAAACCGGAGCCTTCATCCTTGACATCTCCCGGGGCTCAGGAGAACCTTGTGCTGGTGCTGACGGTTTGAGTCTCAGGTTTTATTTCTCAAAATATGCCCATGACATCAGAACATGCTAGAAATGCCCACAGCACTCTCTGTAATTTTGTTGACCAAATTCTGCACGTCACCTCAACACATGAGGAATTAATACAGTCTGTTTATTTATAAATCGCCGTCTTTTCCTGACAAGAAAAGCTTTCCCATGTTGCTTTAGCTATGCGCCTCAGAAATGGAGGTGACACCACCTCTCCCAGTATATAACAGTTTGCATCTTTGATGCGTGAATTTCGCTCAGAATTCTTGTTTTCTTTCTTACTTTCCATCTCCTTCATCCGGGACTGGAAGCTATTAGTGCCAGGGAAATATTTACGGTGACCATGTCTCTTCTCACACTGTGCCAGTTGGTCCAGTTCTGGGACAGTTTATGATTTAAGTAGGGGAGATCTGGATCAGTTATAGTGGACAAAAGACAGTGAATTAGAAAGAAAGAAAGGAGGAAAGAAAGAAAGGAAGAAAGGAAGAAAGGAAGAAAGGAAGAAAGAAGGAAAGAAGGAAGGAAAGAAAGAAAGAAAGGGAGAAAGGGAGAAAGGGAGAAAGGAAGGAAGGAAGGAAGGAAGAAAGAAAGAAAGAAAGAGAAAGAAAGAAAGAAAGAAACTCAAAGAATGGTACTCTTTAAAGGCGCTAAGAGCAAGAAGCCAATGAAAGTATCTGGCACATTAAAAAATAATAATATTAATAATAGCATCAGTGACCAGGCATGAAGTTCCCTCCTGCGGTTAAGAGGGGGGGGGCTTGCTTACATCCCGTTGTTGCACGTTTTCTTTGTGACCTGGTTGTGGCTGGAAGCCTACAGGTGAAAGCTATTACTTCAGCTATGAGCTTCAGGAACACTCCCAGCTTCAGCATCCTGGAGGTTTAGCTGCCAGATCTTTGCACTTGGAGCCGAGTGAGTTCCTGCCCAGAAGGACAATACTGCTTTCACTGTTGCTCTGTGGGGAGATTCCTTCATTTTGTTTTGCTTTGTTTTTAACGTGCTCCAATCTGACAATTACTAGGACGGCGGCTGTAGGCTTAATAAATAGACAGAAGTCAGACAAAAGCAGGTATTTCTAATTTAAACAGTGTATTTATCTATGATGATTCCTCTTAATGAAAAAATTTCCCCCGTTTTCTCCGTTGTCTTTTGAAAAGAAGGTAAATGCTGGAATGTGCTGGGCCTTGGAAAGAATCCTCCTTCCAGGCTCTTCCATCTTCCTTCTAGGCTCTTCCATCTTCCTTCTAGGCTCTTCCATCTTCCGTTCATGATTATACACTCTTTCAGTTCTGTCTTTGCAAGTCCCAAACTGCTCCTATTTGGGTCTGGGTTTTGTATGCCATTCCATCTTATACACAAAATGGACATTTGTAACATTCTACTTTCTATATTTTGCTCTTTTAACCGGCATGATGATCCCGATGTCCATCTGCAAATAGGTTGCTTAGCGAGACGCTCATACTCTGTCTGCCGGTAGCCCTTATGTTAGGTGGCATAAACTACACCGGCACTGCTTCCAGAGAGAAGCAGGCCAGAGCCAAGCTAAGAGCGAGCTCATCCACCTATTACAGGCCTTCCGTAATTCTTCCAGTCTGTTGCTAACACCATTATTCTATGAAAACAGAAAGCCATTAGTTTCTTGTACATCCTGTTTTGATAGAGAGGAAAAACTATCTAAAAAGAAAAATAAATTACCACACATTAGAGTATCCTGTGTAGTCTTGGCCACACAGTAGACAGCTGCAGAAAAACACAATATTTAAAATAAGTTAACAAAACAACAGTCCCCTGGGGTCTTCCACTCCTCTTTAAGTCTGTGCAACAATGTATCTCCTGGGCTCAGTTTTCCATAACATAAAGTTACTTAGCTCCCAAGGACACCATGTGTGTATGGTTTTGTTTTTTGTTTTTTTGTTTTCCTCCCTTGATCGCTTTCTTTATTGAAGGTCTGTGCAACGGTTCAGCGGAAATTATGCGACATCTTTCCTCAAAGAGAGCTATATTAATGTGCCAATGCCCTTTATTTAATGCACTTTAAAATTCTGACGCGCCTTTTAAAAAGTATGAATTGTGTTGGGAAAGTCTAATCTCTGTTCTACATAAGCGGAAATGTGCTATTTCAGTAAGGGTAGTGCTGGAGCGGGGCTTCAGCATACGGGTGTCTCTATAGTACAGATGTCCGAAGACACTGGATGCCCAAATCAACCAGCTAGAAATGTTAATTCTGCCAAAATTAGTCAAGGGAACTTCAATGACTCATTTAAGCAAATTGAGAGTGAAAAAAAAACTTAAAACTAAACAAAATAGAATTCATCCTAACTCAGCTTTCAGAAGGGTAGTTTTCTTGTAGTCTGTCTCTCTATTACATACAATTGCTCTGTACATCTCTTATGACTTCATACAGATTTTTCAAAAGTTGCTTGGAATACTATAGTTCTAGTTCACAGATCAAATCAATTTTCCTTTCTTCTTGACTACGCAGCCACCCGCCTGTCTTTGGAAACTCCTCTCTTTGGATCTCTTCCCGTTCCAATCAGTGTGTCCTTTTAAAAGTGTTTCATTAAGGATGAAGTTCCAAGGACATGACTTCCCTCTTTGAATAAAATGTGCCTTCTTATTTGAATGCAGACTGCCTGTGCCCTCACTGTACAATCAAAGCAATGGAAAATACACCCAGTGCACTCAGGCAAAATTGGTGTGTGAGTCTCCTGGAAATATGTAACAACAGGTGCAGTCAGATAGGCTGGCAAAGAGTGCCCATTTTCCCACAATTACTAATAAGGAAATAAACATTAGGTATGCATTATTAAAGTGTTTTATGTAATTTTCTACTAAAACAATCACAACCCCAGCTAGTAACCATTTCTACAGCATTCAAACGATAATAATTTAAAAAACAAAAAAAAACAAAAAACAAAAATAAAAACTAAACCAACTCCATCTTTTCCAATTTTGACACTCCTTTGTCTGGCGTAATGAAATTTGCATATGTATACTTGTTTTATAGGAGAAAAATATACACAATTCTCTCCTAAATCGTTGAAAAATCTGGGCTATCAATCAAGCTAGTAGGAGATTCTTCTCTCTTTGCATCTGATAAATGTAGGACCACATTTATTACATACATGCCATATCCCCAAGGAATTTCAACTGTAATAAATGGCTAGGCATACATACAAGCTCCTCTTTTTTTAATAAAAGGAACGTTTGCCAAATTTTGAAGGGTGTGTGTGTGTGTGTGTGTGTGTGAGAGAGAGAATAAGGGTTCTTCAGCCTTAGGAAAGGCTCAAATGCCCTTTGCTGAGGAATTCTGTGTGTGGTTGTTAAAGACATTTAATTTTTAATTTGCTTTTACACAATCTGAAAAATATCCTTAAAAACTTGATTACATAATGCCTTTGATTACTTAATGCCTTTTACAGGTTTCTGTCATTTTGTGTAGAACTGGAAAAGAAAATAGGTTTCATTTGTAATTAAAAGATGGCCATATTAAACTTTACAGTATAATAACTTTTCCTTAGGTTTTCCACTTCTAAATATCAATTTAGGTTACCATTCTTTGACGCTTCAAAATTTCAAATAGAAGGTTTCTATAAAAGAGAGCATGGGTACATTATAGAAAGTAAAAAAAAACAAAAACAAAAAACAAAACAAAACAAAAACGGAATCAACAGATTTTCCTTAGGGAGCCCAGAACATCACTAAGTGTTTTAAATCCTGCAGAAGAGAAACAGCAAGAGAGGAAAGAAGGAGGAGAGAATAAAAACATCTATACCTTTAAGTGAAGATGCTTAAGGGCCTTGCATTCAAATGAAGGAATTGAATTAACTTCGTGGAAATGTAAAGATGTGTTTGTTGGAATAGTGTTCTAACTTGCCACCCTCTACAGGATGTCTAGAGATTAAGGTTGAGAAAACTTGAAACCGACGTGGGCCCAGATACCACTGATATACCAATGTAACAAAATAACCATACGAGAGATGGTGCATTCAGATCTTACTTTGATGGGAGAGAACAAACTGCCACACAAGTGCCTCATTTCTTTCTGTTCATAAAAGCCCTCATGGCTCTCTACCGCCAAATGTTCCTATTGGGTTCGACTACGCTGAGTGTTAGGTAGACCTCTGGATGAGCCTGCTACAATAAGCAGAGGCTTGCACAACAGAGGCCCTTTAGGCCAGTAGCCTGTTAGGCGTAGGAGAAAACAGAAATTAAAAGGTGCTTTCCTAGCTGGGCAGTGGTGGCGCACGCCTTTAATCCCAGCACTGGGGAGGCAGAGGCAGGCGGATTTCTGAGTTCGAGGCCAGCCCGGTCTACAAAGTGAGTTTCAGGACAGCCAGGGCTATACAGAGAAACCCTGTCTCGGAAAAAAAAAAGAGGGGGGGGGGCGCTTTTCTTTTAAAACACTGTAGGTTATGGCAACAAGGACCAATGTTACTGCTGAGTCCACGTGCCTGCATGTGTGAATATGTGTGTGTGTGTGTGTGTGTGTGTGTGTGTGTCTTCATATGTGTGTGTGCGAGCAAGAGGGATTAATGAGACAGAAGACAGGAAGAGAGAAGAGGAGGGGGGAAGAGGAGGGGGGAAGAGGGTAGTCATCATGAATGAAGCTGAAGGAAGATTTCTCTACGGAGCGTATATTTCACATATTAAAGAGCATATGTGAAGCTATATAAATGGAAGTTGAGTAGTGCCAGCCATGGAACTAAAAACACACACATATTGTGTATATATGTGTATGTACTTAGATTTTCTTTTTGTTAGTAGTTTTTTTGGAGGGGAAGGAGACAGGAATCAAGTGCCATTTTACCAGCTATTCTATGGGATTTGCAAGCCATCCCAGCAATCTCGACTATGCCAATTACCCTTGTTTAGTTCTTCATTACCCATGCTGGTTGACCTGCTTCTGTGCATAATAAGGTTAATGGTAATGAAATGAAATGTTTGATTTTATTAATTTCTTATCCAGTATGGCTCCAGAATTCTTACCAACCCTAGGACATCAGGTAATATGGCTCATTTGCTAAAGTTTGCTCCCTCTGCTCTGGTTTCTGTGGGAATGGCAAAATTACTGGCTCGTGCATAAAGTAGAACTGTTAGTATTGTATCTCGGTAACATGCGCGCGCTCGCGCGCGCACACACACACACACACACACACACACACTTAGGCAGTCACTGCCAGTGCATTTCTCTCCAGACCCCCTCTGCCATCGCTAAGGGTAGCCCGATGCCAGCATGCTTCCTATCCAGGAAGCCTTGGCTACTGGAGAAGGAATTAAGTTATGGTTGGAAGGGCGCAGTGTAAGCGGTACAGCTAAGGTTTAGACACATTGTGCTCACCTCACGAGCCTATTTCCACCCGCTGCTGATATCCTCTGTGCTCCTGAAGGTGAAAAGGTCAGCTTTAGGCTATGAGTATTTTTTAACACAGCAATTCATTATAAAACCACGGTATCACATTCGGTTCCACAGATTTGATGGACATGCAGTGAGTTCACGGAAGTAGACAAAAAATCAGAATATTCACATAAAGACAAGAATGAAATAAATACGGCTAAGAAGAAAAGATAATTTTTCAAATGAAATTTGGGGGGAAAATAAAAAAGAAGTTCTGGAAATGTAGTTGTAAATTCTACATGAAACTGAATCTAGATGACATTCAGTTTGGTCACAAAACTAGTTCAATAGCGTCCTCCGAATATTTTATTATATACTGGGGAAATATGAATATTTTATTATATACACAAACAGATGCTGGGAGAAAGCACGTGATTATGGTAGTTGAGCAAATGAATTGGTTAGTTAACTGACCTAAAATGTGTCAGTTGTCTTTAAGTTTGGGGGAAAATACAAAAAACCTTTTTTTTTTTTTCCTCAGAGCCATCCAAAATTATTTTTTGCTGTTTGTGGGAAGATGAATGGAGCTGGCACTTAGCTTGTAATTTGAAGTCATAAAGGAAATAAAGGGAGAAAGAGGAAAAGAAAGCACAGGCGGAAAAGGTGGTTTTTCCCTTCAGTATGAACAGCTTAAGTCCCGTAACAAAGCTTACTAATATTCTTAATCATGTGGCCTCAAACTCGGGTTTCCTCCTCTGTGACTCAGAACAATCAGGCCACAATCAGAAAGATAAGGGAATTAAATTAAATGAGTCTATAAAAATCTCAATAAGTGGGAACTGGAAACTTTACTTAATGACAGTCTACTCGATTTTGATGTTTTTGTGCCTGCCATAGATGCCTGACATTGGTATTTAATGACTTCTTTTGGTATCAAAATATATTCTCTTGCCTTTTCAATTCTGTATTCCTTAGTTGTGGCTTCAGAAACAACAACAACAACAACAACAACAACAACAACAACAACAACAACTGATATCCTGTTTTGGCTAATAGCGTAAAAAAAAAAAAAAAAAAAAAAAAAAAAAAAAAAAAAAAAAAAAAAAAAAAAAAAAAAAAAAAAAAAAAAAAAGTAAAATGTGATAGCAATTAGGCTTCTCAGTGAGCATGCTCAGTGGGTCTCTCCTGGTTGCTAGGCAACGAGCTGAAGGTGTGTGGCATAGAAGGGCCCAATGAAAAAATACAAGCACCTTCGACATGGATCTCACCTGATCCAGACACCCATGATCATTTATCGAATTCAATGTGGGATATCCTTTAGTGGGTTTCATGGGTTCCTTTCCTACCTTTAGGGGAGAGGTGGTGGGGAAGGGATGGGGTGCCGGAAGGTAGGGTCTAATATCTCAGGCCTAAGAGCCACTGGGCAAGCTTCCAGCAACAGCCCTGCGTTCGAATTGAGTTGCAGTTTTACAGTGTGTGCGTGCGGCAATTTATTTTTTATTTTGGTGGTGGTAGTTGGTCTTAACCACCGCACGTGGGTTGCTCAATATGTCACGGCACCATTCTAATTCTACCCTGGATCAGTGTTACAGAGCACATTGGGAACTTAAGCCTTTCAAATGAATCCATTTTCATGTACTCGAGTCATATAACAGAACAAATTCCAGCTAAACCGCATTGTTAAAGGAAAGGCTGGCGCCCTGTATTCAAAAGCTCATTCGCACAGTCCGGGGTCCTGGCGGAGCGGTGTTGTTAGGTGGCAAGGCAGAAGAAAGGAAGCAAGTTCTAGAAACAGCACAAAACCCTTGTCTTTGGTGAGTACAGAGCCATCACCACCACCAGCACCTCTAAGTCACAGCTCTACCAAACACCTGGTTGGGTTCGCAGTGGCAGCTCACTGTCTCTCCAGTGGTAACAATTTAGAGGCAGGGTGCTAAACAAGATATATACACGATGTCAAATATTGGCTCTGTACATCTAAGCCAATCACTTCTAAATAAATTAACCATGGCACTGCCTAATATGACCCACCTGCTTTCTTCCCCGTGTTGCTCCAGACCCTACCTGAACCCCCCTTTGATTAAATGTCAAAAGCTTGCCTTGTGCCTGCAGATTTCACTGAAGGCGGATACAGAAAGGTCCCTCCTGTGACTCTATAAAACTGAAATAAATTCCACTGGCATCTTGTAAATTTTTATTTTCTACAATGACTGCAGGCTCCATCTGCGGCCCAGCTGTTATTAGAACGGAAAGCGCTGGCCCTCCTGCATTACAAAACAGCATAGAACAGTAATTGCCACTGGAAGAGATTAAGTGTAGACACTAAAAATGTTTACTCGCAATGAATATGCATAACGATGGGTAGGAAACAGCGCTGGAAGATTAAAAAGAGAGAAGGGTTTGTTTACAAGGCTGGGGAAAAAAAAAGAGTGGAATGTCAGTTGGCCCCGAGCCTGAAATAGGAACGAAAAACCTTTGGGCAAGGCATTAGGGAGAAAAACAGATGGTTTGTGAACCTTTTATTAGATAGAAAAATCATTAATCAAGCCCAGGCTGGAAATGGCAGGGGTTTTTTTGTAGTTCATATTTTAGTTTATTTTTTCTTAAAGTGACAGTATTCTTTTTTTTTTTTTTTTGTCTTTTTTGAAATCATTATCTATGAATCATCTGTCTACACCCAGTGCTTTGCAGAGGATCGGCATAAAGCCGGCTTCACTTGAGGGTAATGTCAGCACCGGTTTGTTGGACCCTAGAACATTCCTCCAAAGGGTTTCACATTTCAGCACCTGTTCTGACTATATAGCCAAAGGGGCGAAAAAAAAATCCACAGCATGAGATATCCATTTCTCCATTCATGAGACACTTCTTTGCTTTGGGAAATCGAGGAAGAAAATGAAGAGGATTTTTTGTTGATTTGTTTTTGCATGTAAGACCTTGTAAAGTCGGATGATTCATATGCATTTAAACAAAAATATGTAGCATGAATAAGTGCAAACTGATTTATCTCCAGAGTCGGAATTCAGGTTGTTTCTTTGGGGAAAGCCATTTGGAGGGGTAGACAGACCACAATTAAAAACCATAACTTCCACAAACGAATCCATGCCCACTGGACTTGAAGCTTGTGTTTTTACATTTTGGTTTATCGTGGTTGTGAAGCTCTCAGGAACGGGGAATGCTGTAGAGAAGAACAATATCCAGGAATTAATGATGCAGTGCCCATCATTTGCTATTGGGCAGTTTGCAAGCCCTAGGATATGTCCTATGCCAGGGACCTTATTGTTTTCAATGAAATGTATTCCAGTACAAGCATTTTCATATACATATGCTGTGTGGAAAGAGACACATACCTACTTATGCACCGGATCTAAATAGCACCGCACATGCACACTTTTTGTTGTTGTTCATCTCTGTGTGCATGTGTGTTTGTGTGTGTTCACATTTGTGTGCACGCATGTGTGCATGTTTGTGTGTGTTTGTGTGTGTGTGCGCGCATGCACGCGCGCATTTGTGTGCATGCATGTATGTGTGTTTAATACTCATCAATTATTACTGAGTTCCAGTGAGCTGCCATCAGGAATGGAAGTCAGGGTGAGAGAATATCCAAATAAAATTGTAATCTTGATAATTCAGTTCCAAGCTCATGCCATCATCTGCCATAGACTTGATACTAGTAAGTCATGGGAAATCTTGTGAGCCACCTTTTAGTTTACCTGTAAAAGGTGGGTTGTCCCTTCTGAGTACATTTATAACTGGTACAGGGACACTGTGTCTAGTTATTTCTCCTCTGAGCCAAAGTGAAATGGAGGGGGGTGAGGGTGGGGTATGTGTGGAAGGGTGGCAAGCAAGTTCTTGTAAAGAAATTTGAAGGTACTTGGAAAATACATCATTTGTGCCTTAATTTGTCTCCTAGAAAATGTCACTCTCTGGTATAATAACATTAGCAACCCATTGGAAGTTATTCTTGGTGAAAAAGTGTTTCTAAGTCATCCACCCCTTCCCATCTTCACATCCCAGGAGAAAGAGGAAGGTCAGATGACACCAGAAACCCAGCAAGTCATTGCCACCTGACCCTTCTCTGGTGGTTACACGTGAACTCCGCCTTGAGTTGAAAGAGCCACATTAAAAAACGATGCACCTGGATTTAACATCATGGAGAGAGAAATGGCAGCGAAGGGTGGTAGCACAGATGCCCAAGCCTTAACAACCCCCTGTCATCTTGGTCAGACTTAGTTTCCATTTGCGCTTATTACTCTTGTAGACAGGACCTTACTCTGTAGCCCAGGCTGGTTCGAAACTGTGTAAAGCCAAGGCGGCCACTGACCTCCCAGCAATGCCCCTGCCTCAGCCTCCTAAGTATTGCGATTGGATGTGTGAGGCATGAAGCCAGGCTGCAGTCTCACCTATTGAAGAAACTGGTTGATAGTCTCCTTTAAAAAAAAAAAAAAAAAACACTTACAGCCTGGTTAACGTTTTTCTGTTTTCTGACATTCTTTCTCTAAAGAGATGCTTAAAGGGGGCGGGGGGGGGGAGAGGAAGAGTTTCCTGCCACAAAAATGACATTAATATTTCGTAAATCAAGAACTAAGATAATGTTTTGGCTGCTACCGAGACACTTACCTTATGTCGTTTATCTAAACGCTTTTTGATTAAAACATGACACAATTCTTGGACGGGCTTTCACCGGAAAAGATAATTCCAAGAACATCCTTGTTTCAGAGCCTAAAATTCTTTAATATATTCTGCTGCAGAATCCACTGTGTATGCGGACTTCCCGCTTGTTGAAAAAAGACTTCCCAAAAGATAAATCTCCAGCGAGCACGTTCATGTATTCAATCGAATCACGTAGCAAAGTCAGGGATCAGCCTTCAGATGAAAACAAAAAACAAAAAACAAAACAAAACAAAAAAAAACATGTCAGTGTGTTTATGGTTGTTCAAATCACTGCAAGGTTAATAAAGTTTCCTAAAAAAAAAAAGAAGACGATTTTTTCAACACTGACCTATTTAAAAACTTTATTTAGTCAAAGAAGTTTCTGGGGTTTGTTCATTTGTTTGTTTGTTTATGTATTAAAAAGGGAAGAATATTTCCCTCATCATTTTTTTTTTTTTTTGTAATTAAACCTCTTGCCTGGGCATCTCCTGGGAGAACTGAAAACCACAGAAGTGGCTATGAACTTTAAAGCTGTTAACTTCCTTGAGCTATGGGAGGACCAGGGCTACACTGGATTTGAGAAACATGAGTCTCTGGCCTTTTCCACAAAGCCTTTGCCTATTTTTTTTTTTATTCCTTACAGAATGGCGTAGAAGGTGAATACTATAACTCCAAGCTTTTTCTCCTTTTGTCTGTTACTCATTTTTTTTTTATATTTAAAACCTTAATTTTTTTCCCCTCCACAGATCTGGAGGAAAGATAAACATTTATAGAGCAGTTATTTCAAATCATTGGGAGGAATAACAGTTATAAATTAAATAATAGCATCATGGTTCAGCCATGCACCATTCAACAGTAAATGGAAGAGTGGTATGAAGGCCAAGCTGCCTGTCTGGGGAATAGTGAGGAATGACTTCTCTTCCGGTGGTGTGTATCTTAGTGAACTGTCTCAAGCGTCGGCATTATTAGCTTGGGGATGTCCGTCAGCCAGGGGATGAGTCACCTGAAGTGGTGTAGGGATGGAGGCTGGTTGGGGCTGGAGGACCTGGGCTGGTTACATAAGGAAGGACAGCTAGCCCTTGTGGCCTTGTCTGTGCTACACACTTCATTAATAATGATGATTAAAAAAAATAGAGGAAGTCCTAATAGGCCTAAATTAGTATGGAAACTGGTATTTAAAAATGAGTTCAGGGTGAGAACAAAAACAAAAACAAAAACAAACAAAAAAAGATTTGGCCAGACATGTCTTCCATGGCAAAGTCATGATTAGTAGAGTGTTTTTCTTTCATTTTTTTCTTCCTTATGTTTATAGGATTGAAAGAATAGAGACCTCAGCATAGTTCCTGAACAAAGACAGGGACTTTAGCAAGACATTGTGCCCCCAGAAGGAATGAGAAACTGTCAATACGAGAAATGGGTGCGCTTCTACGGAGAGCTGGACAGAAGGGCACAGCTGCAGCTCTTGCCTTCAGTTCAACAACAGCTCAATACGGGTATACTGCATTTGTTGATGTCTTCTCCTTATGCAAGCAGAAGACTTGCAAGATAAGCTAACTTGGATGTAACAACTTTTATTAATAAAAATTGAGGTACAAATTAAAAGCACACATTTTCCATTATATCTTGAAAAATAGTATATTAGTACATTGGTTACATATATTTATTTATTCATATACATAAGAATATATATATATATATACATATATATATATGTGTGTGTGTGTGTGTATAATGTATATATATATATATATATATATATATATATATATATATATATATATTCTCCCTGCCTCCAAGACAGGGTTTTTCTGTGTCACAGCCCTGGCTGTCCTGGAACTCACTTTGTAGTCCAGGCTGGCCTTGAACTCACAGAGATCCATCAGTCTCTGTATTCTTACTCTGTTATGAAGAAAACTGCGAGTGACTCACTTCACACAGGTTAGGAAAGTGCCTCTCCCTTGCCCCTCGGTTTTTCTTGTTGTTGTTATTGTTGTTGTTTTGTTTTGTTTTAATAATTGCCAGAATGTTTTACGAGGAATAAATACAAAACAGTGAGGAGGGTATTTGTCTCTTCAGACCTTGCGTAGTTGGCTGAAGGCTTTCTTAGCTGTGTTAAACCTGTGCTTCCTGATGTTGATCTTCACTGGATTTTAAATTTTTTTATTATTATTTTTTTATTTCTTTCTTTTTGCTGCTAGGGAGCTGGGAAGGGTCTCCTCCTCAAAAGTTTAGAATACAAGACACATGCTTCCTGATTTCTTGTTTCTAATGGTATTGATTGAAGACATAGTTCCCCATGAGCCAAGCGCTAACTTGTGAACTTGTGTGACTGTGGTCTGAGAATGGATGTGGCTCGGGACGGCTAGGAATGGTACCTAGAACAACATCGTAAACTCACTTAAAACGAGGGAGAGATAGAGATCTCAGGTGAGAAGCTCTGAAGACTGCACCTTGATGACAGTCTCCTGTCTCAAAAGACCAGTTTGTCCAGCAGTGGATCTGAGCCCTCCTCTTATGCAAGAGATGAATTAAGAGGATATATTAAACCTTTACTCAAGAAGTAAGATAGGTACTTAGAGGTCTCTTTTGACTCTTGACATGGACTTGAAATCAATATGAGCTGCTGGGTTGTTTGTTTGTTTGTTTGTTTAATTTGGATGAGGTGAAGCCAGCGTGGGTCATAGCTTGGCAATAGTTCTGTCAATTCTGCAGGTGTCTTGATTCTGACTTTGTTCAGGGCCAGTCACTGAAAGGAACAGTGAGACTGAGATCCACAACATAATAAGGAGACCTTCCCAGGTCACTGTCACAACTATGGTAACTGCTGGTGCACAACAGTCTTACCTTTCTTATAGGAAGAGAACCATTCGGTATAGATCAATCTTAAAAGCCATCTCTACATGACCTGTCCCTGCTCTCCCCCCAACAACTGTAACACTCAGGACTACTCAGCTATGGTACGACTAACCATGCTATATTTTTTCCTGGGTATATAAGTCTAACTCTGCAAGAGTTCATGGCACGAGGAGGTTTTCCATTGAACACTCTTCTTATTGTCCTCAGTTTTAATCTTGACAACACATTAAAAATTTGTGGATTTGTGTTTCTAGAAACTATGTCAATCTAGGGGTCTCAGATCAACTGGATAAAAATCTAGGAGCAGCACTTGGACATCTGCCTTGTAATAAAGTTCTATCAGTCATTCCAGTGCACACCCAGACTCACAGCTACCACCTGGCATTGTCTCATGGACCAGACACACACACACACACACACACAATCTTTAAGATACGTGCAGTCTGAGTTCTGTGCTGCTGGTTCCCCGTAAAGCTTGGAACACCCGTGAAGTCAACGTTATGCCATTAGTTGGAAAGAATTAATATGCTTCTAGGAGTGCTCGGTTTATACTCTGAGAATAACTTAAAGACCCAATAATTTCAAGCTTTGGAGCAAGGGCATAGTTGTCAGAATATACATGAATATTTAACAGATATTGTGGGAATATCCAAAATGACTTTGCAATATGTCTAAACAGCTTTGCCCCGCTGGTTCCATTTGCTGTTTTCTCGCCATTGGTTTGTGGATTTGGCAGGTGCTGTTGGTACTACACCTCCCTCCTCATCAATGGTCATTCTGTCCCTGAGGCCTCACTGGAGTCCTGAGAGCAGTTGGGGCTGCAGAGTGAACAGTATCCTGGCCCTTTAAAAAACACTCTGTGAACCTTCAGCTTGCAACATCTTTCATTCACAATCTGTGCAAGGCTGCAGTTCATTCCAAGAACAACTTTCAATTTTTTTTTAAGTCTGTTTTCAGAATGGAAAAAAAAAGTGGAATGATAAGGTCCTCTGGGGGTGTAGATCATCCCTGGGAATGACTTGGAATGAGTTTTCCTGATGAGTTACGGGAGCATGGACACATATCCTGTTTCCCTTTTCAATTCAGAGAGATTTTCACATAGACGCCTGTTTACTCCAGTTCACTCATTCTGTTTGCACTCCCTTTGCTAAAGCCTCTGAAAGGGAATGTTGGCTCAAAGGTCCCATCCCAGGTGTGATGTGGGTCTCTGGAAAGACAGCTCTTGTCTGTGAGAATAGTCTGCATCTCATTTTTCACCCCTGCTAAGGAATTCCAGAATGAGCGATCGACTCTCCACATACCAGATGTTGTAAACCAGAATTTTGGAACATTTGAATCCCCTGAAGTTCAGCTAAGCAAACCAAACATTCGCAGAAAAAAAAATGTACTTGTGTAATGGCTGGTGTGACTTCCTCAATGAAGTGCATCCTGGGCTGTGTGACTCAGTCCCTGGTGAAATGATACACTGTACTGTAAATTTTATAACAACCCAACTGCAGGATGCTAGAAAGGAGGCTCAGGTTTTGTTGAGAGGCTGAAGTTCTGGAAATATACTTGATGTTGACTTTTTCTTATTAGACCCTTAAACTTTGCTATTTTATTTAAAAACAAAACCATACAATATAAAACAAACAAACAAACAACAACAACAAAACCAAACAGCAATTCTACCAAAGTCCTTATATGTTTAAGTCTCCTCAAAGCTCTCTACAAGGCTCTGGTATTCATTTCAGGAATACCAATATTTTGAAGAATACACATCTTAGGGAATGGAATTAGTCACTATTATCTTGTCCAAATGTAAGCATACCATGATGAGAGATGTAAATATCCATCGTTTAAAAGGAGCAGAGAGGCAGGCTAATATATATTTAATGGAAATGCTTCCCAGCCTTGATGTACATCTCCAATGATGGATTTTAATGCACACAGATCCCAGTTCTCCGTCCCTTCTTCTGCCCACCATTCACCTGTGTTTGTATAATGGAAACCAGTTACTGCAGCTCTGGTTAACATCTGTCTCATGCATGTGTGATTACAAGCCATTTTAACAACTAGTAAAACTACAGGTGTCTGGGTTTGAATGTAACCATTTAAAGAGAGGGGCTCCTGGGCCTCTGATTATTATTTTTTATAGCTGGCAGTGATCCTGAAGCAGGCAGCCAGCTCAAGGGTTAAATATACCCGTGTTGTACTCCCATTAATAAAGCCTCCAAAAGTCACTGGAAAGTAGGGTTTGAAACTTTGACTCCATCCATTGTATCCAGTTATCTTTGCTGAATGCAGAGACTAGCTACGCTGCTGTTTCCACAAGTCTCTGACAAGACAAAGGGAATTGGATTGGGAATGCTGGATGGTGAAGTCATTAAGTGTGTATTGGCTTGCTTATTCTCTGTGTCTTTCCTATATATAGTATAACAGAGACCGTATTTACCGTCCCATCACTAATGTTGACACAAGCTTTCTTAGCCACCGTGGGATGCCTGCTGCTGTCCTCCAATCAGAAACCCAGTCCTGTCTAAGGAAAAAGACAAATTTTGTAATCTCTCATCATTGAAGTAAGGGATCCAAGACCTATTCTCAACACTGTGGAAATCCACTATTTACTAACACAATAATCTAAGACATACCCTTCTATTCTCTGAAGGGAATTATAGTCATGTAAAAAAATACAAGTGGTGGTAATGAAGATTACTGACTCAAAGGGCTTTAAAATTTAAGAAGTGCTATCATGAGGTTCTGAACTCAGCACACACAGTAGGAAAGGCAGGGAAAAATTCAATTATAAATGTGACTTGGCTGTGTAGTAATGGGAGCAGTTTGAGCTGCTGTATTTAAGGCTTTGCTGACATTTCTATTACGAATATAAGCATCATTTTTTTCCCCGGGATTTACTATTTAGCCATAGCAAATTTCAGATAGGATCATTTATGATTTTCTAGGGCTTGGCTCCCAAACCAAATATTTTTTTATAATTCACTCTCTTTAAATTAAAAGAGAGACTTTATGTGTTCTGGATGATTGGAAACAAATTAATAGTGAGAACTGGGAAAGTTTTCTTTGTGAAATAAAAATGTGGCCATTTCATGGGTGCAATACAGACTTTAATTTCTTGGTGTCATATTCTCGTTTGCCTTCTGTCCATAATAGCCTGATGATGCTTCTGTGGTAGAGATGGGATTGGTGGCACCCCAAATATATCATCCCCATATGCTAATTAGTGATTCAAATTAGAGAGAAAATTTCTTTTATTTTATATTAGCTTCAAAACACACAATAAAAAGACAAACCTTCTAAAATGTGTAAAAACATTTGATGACAGTGTCACTTGTAGATGATATTTTAAGCATGTTAAACCCATAGTTGAAACCTCAAATTTTAGGTGTATATTGATTATTCATGGAAACACATCCTGTGCCTGCTTTTACAATGTCCCTTGAGGTAGCATCCTATTTGTAAGCACATAGACTTTATTTCTCCGTCACTCTTGACCAACCTATCTTTTTGCCTTTCCATTCAATCCAAGGTATCCACATTCTTCCAAATATATCAGTCCCTCTACAATGCTTGCCTGATCTCCCTTATGGACGTGGCTTTCCATGAATATTGAAAACATTTTCCTTTCACTTTGTGTATCTTCTTCATGACTCACATGAATGATGTACACAGAAAATATTCATTTAGGACATGAGTGAATGAATGAGCAATAACTATTAGTGAAAAAAAAAACCCATTAAGGTCTGTCAATGGACAAAGGCCAGTGTGACAGACAATGTATTAAGGGAGACGCTCCGAATCCCTGGGAGATCTTAGTACACCAAAGGATAAATAACATTTCAAGCAAAAGTACAACAGAAGAAAAATTGGATTGCCTTTGTAGGTCACCCTGCTCTCATTTATCAAGGCCAGAAACACCAGGCTGGTCTTGCTGACAACCACTTCTAGGGCGATGTGTTGTTCAGGTAGTACATATCTTCCCCGTGACTTTCTTGCCCTACATTAGTCATGTACCAATCTTTGACAACAAACCACTCCACTAAAAGATATGTAAGTCTAACCAGGTCTATCTGTATTAGTTAGGGCTCTCTAGAGGAACAACTGATGAGATGAATATATGTTAAAAGAGGATTTATTAGATGGCTACACAATACAGTCTGGTTAGTACAACAATGTCGGTCTCCCTTCCGAGAGCTTGAGTCTCTGGTAGCTGCGGGGTCCATGAAGCTGAGGCATTCTGGGGGCTGGAGGACCCGGGGGGGTGGAAGGCTGAAGAAAGCTGTTTCTGATGACAAGAGCAAAGAAAATGAATTTGTGATCAGGGGAGATGAACTTCCCAGGGAGATGGGAAGGCACCGGGAAATAAACAAAAGTGTTTCCCTTGGACTTCCCTATGCCTGGGACACCACAGGAAAATGTCATCTCCAGGATGCTCAAAGGGCTACTAGCAAATCTCCAAATATGCAGGTAAGAGTAGGGCAGCCCACCACTTGAAAATCTTTGGTAGCTCACAAAGGAAACATTTGATGATAAAGGCCAAAGCCTTGAAATTGTTTTACACTTCTTAGGCAGCTTGCCTGCTTCCTTTCCCCTTACATCCACCATGTCCCTCATGCCTAGACTTGTGACTAACTTCAGATTACCCCCAACAAGGTCACTGCACATTCTCTGTGTGGCTTGGAGTCCCTGTACCACCTTCTGCTTTCCAAAGAACCCTTAACTGGTCCAGCTTTAGCTCCAGTGATGCATTTTCTGCTAAGTAGCATCCTCTGCTAAGCTCAATTCTCTGAACGCACTTCTTAGGAGGAACTGCTTTCATTCATACCTTTTTATGTAGAGCTGCACTTTGAACTACGATGACGACGAGGAGTGCTCAGGGCTTTCAACTCGATCTGATTACCTTTCTTTGAAAACAGGAACCTGTCCCCATCTCCTTGTGTCTATTGGTATCTGGCCACCGTCCCACGTTCCTTTCTATATTGTAATTGATTGCCTTGTAATGAATTAAAGCACACCTTTCGGGTGTATAATATACCTTAATGAGAAGTGCAATCTTAAGGATAAATAAATGAGTGAGTAACTTCAGAAAACACTGATTAACAGTTATCAGCTAATAATGTGCTTTGAGTTGATGAAACATTGAATGGTAGGCAGATTCCAGGGGAGACTTTGTCTTTGTTTTCACGCCTCAAATACATTGATTAGTGAGGGGAAAATGTCTAGTTCTTTTTTAAAGCTATTTTTAACCTTTGTCTGCTTAATTTTAAGATGGTCTGCTATTGAATGGTCTCTATACTACATATAATAATAATACTCCAGTGTTGCTAGTTTTATTTAAGTTTGGAAATTCAGGTGTAGCAAAATACCTGTTAAATAAGTAATTACTTTGCTCTCTTTTATAATAATCCACTTTTCAGAAAAGGTTAGAAACACTCATTTATTTATTTCTTTATTAACCTTTTTAAAAATGTTTTAAAACAAACTCCCTTTGTAAAAGAACAAAAGCAGGCTGGCGCTTAACTTTGCAGGGTGTCTGGACTGTAAAAAAAAAAGTATAAACTGAGCTACCCAATGAAAAGAAACAGGGGGTCTCTTTCATTTGTGAGAGAAACTTTCAAACACTGCTCCCCCAGACACACATTCATTTTTATATTTCATGAGTTTTAAGAGCTGCTGTTGCAACTATAACCCCTTAAACATTAATCCTTAAAGGGTTCACTTTTTCCTAAGGCCAGGAATCTGAGTTTTGAGATGAGGAGTCCATTCTCAAGATACAAGTACTATATATTTTGATATATAGATTCATACTTTTATAACTCCTTGTTCAGGTGTTCTAGCCTTGTCTAGAAGATCAATAATCTACATAAACCCAACTGAACCTTGTCTGCTGACTTGCCCCTGGATTTGAGGTCAAAGGTGATGTTGTTGGCAAGGGATGCTCATCATAGACGGATTCTCCGTTACAGCGCTTTTGCAGTGTGGGGATGTGTTCAAAGAGAGACGCAAAGACAAGAGCGTGCAAAGCACTTCTCCAAACCAAGCCGATCTAGAGCAAGCACCACCATTTTCTCAATGCTGATGTTTCTGAATCTTTAGAAGCGTCCTACTTCTCCGTGCTGTAAGTCTGAGGGTTTCCTCCTTGGTAAACACCACGATCCATCCCTTTCATCGATTTCTGTTCCCTTCTGAGCTTGGTAGTAAGCTGGAGGTAAGCACAGCTGCAGGGCTGCCACGTCTGCTTCCAGATGCTGTGGCCCCGCGCAGCTGCTCTTTCATCCTGGGACTTCCAGCTGAACCAGGAGGTACCTGTATACATTTCTTTAGCATCACCAGTCAGCCTTGCTGACAGACTCATAGAGCTTCATGTGTTGAAATTCAAGAGAGACCTATTTCACACGGGATACCCAGGGAAGCACAGCGTGTTGGGGTATCCTAAAGCTCTGCAAATGGGCCAATTAGACTTGATTTTTTTTTTCGGATTTTACACATTGTCTCTAAGGATCCCTTCAGGAGAATATTTCTGAAGTGATGGATACACTCTGCCTTGGTTCAATCCAGTGTGGCATCTGCTGGTGGCACGTGGTGGCTGAGCATGGGGGTGGCAGCTGCTCTGACTTGGGAAGTGAGGTCTTTCTTTGTTTCTTTGTTTGTTTGTTTTTAAAAGATTTATTTATTTTAAATATGTGAGTACAATGTCGCTTTCTACAGACACACCAGAAGAGAGCATCTGATCCCATTACAGATGGTTGTGAGGTACCATGTGGTTGTTGGAAATTGAACTCAGGACCTCTGGAAGAGTGGTCAGTGCTCTTAACTACTGAAATATATCTCTAGGCCCAGAAGTGAGTTTTAAATTCCAAGAAATCTAAACTTAGCCATGTGACTACCAAGACCTCATTGAGCGAAGCAGCTCCCTAGTAAATGTGCAGTTAATTGTGATAGGACAAAAGATTTGTAAATAACAGTGTAGTGAGTTATTTCTCAGTTTTCACATATTTAACAGCCATCTTTTGTCTCCTTATTGGTTAACACAATGTAACAGAGCCACCAATCACAGGCTCTGTAATCCTACCCTGGAAGACTTTCTTGTTGAAATAGTCTTACCACCACACCACAGCATGGTGACCTGATAGTGCATGTCTTAGAAAAACCAACATCTGAGCAGAAGAATTAGATGTGATTTCTTACTCAATTATTTTCCAAATGATCTGGAACAATTAATTTCTCTTTGAATTTTATTTAGTTATTTGTTTATATTTTTATGCATATGGCTGTTTTGCCTGCGTGTATGTATGTATGTGTACCATGAACATTCAATGCCAACGGAGGCTTTTGGATTTCTTGGTATTGTGGTCATTGATGGCTGTAAGCCACCATGTGCGTTCTGGGCTCTCTAGAAGAACAACTGATGATGAAAACCACTAAGCCAGTTCAATAGTTATTTTTTTTTTAATTTCCCTTTCTAATAATCACTCTACATTCTATTTTTTATCTGTATCAGTCAGCTGTACACCAATAAGACTGTACAATAAAATAATATCAGAAGTTGTTGGCCAGAAACAGCATTTATTTATTCCCGTTCCTGAACCCAAATTTCGTCAAATGATAGGCATTATTCATTGCTGAGGAGGCTCAATTGGAATGCACACCAAAATTTAACTTTGACCATGTCTGTTCCATGTGATCATTATGTTTATGATACCTATACCTCTATCCTATCTCTCCTATAAGCATGGTATTTTTGTATTTGATAGAAGAAATACAGAAGAACAAATCAAATTGTACAACTAAACTTCAAATCTCTGTCTTCTATGTGCCTTCCTATATGTGCTTGGGCAAGCCAAGTCAAGCCTTATATTCCCCTTCTCAAGTGGAGCAAAGAGTAGATTTGCCAGCTATTTCACTGTCCTCATTCTCTACAGCTGTATCTAGTTGGCATCTGTTCAATGATAAGGCCATTGTTTATTTGTAAGGTGTGGGGCAATGGGCTATGCACAGACAGGCTGGTCTCCAGTCGACTTGAGAGGTGGAACCCCCGTGAAACCCGGTGGTGATAATTTTCACCTACATGGGATTGAAGGTGTTCCCTCATGTCTCCTGGACCCCTGACTCCTGTCAAAGTTACCGCCCCCACAACCCCAACAAGAGAGACTCATGGCTTTCAGTACACAATGTCCCAAGCTTCTGACCTTCAGGCTAGATTCCTCCCAGTTACCTAGCAACAGCAAGATAACACAGCCCACTATAAGAGGGGCTGCTTGGTCCCTTCTCACTCTCTTAAGCTTTTACATTCCTTACTCTCCCTCTTACTCTAGCCTTTCTTCTCTCTCTCCTTTTCCCCATTCTCTCCTCTTGGCCATGGCTGGTCTCTCTCTCTCTTTCTACCTTTTCTCTTTCCCCCTGTCTTTTTACAATAAAGCTCTAAAACCATGGACTGTGTTTGTTTATTAAAGCCAGCTGTGCTTGGACTATGGGATAGGCTTTCTCCTAATGAGTCGTGCCTAATCTCCAGACAGAAGGCCTTCCTGTGCTCCAGCTATAGACCGGACTAAGGACTCTCATCTGCATGGGAACCTCTCTCCCTCTGTCCTCTTCTTGTATCTCTAGGGCTGAGAGTGTTGCCCCAGGGCCCCTGATATCAGGGGCTTCTCCTTGTCCACCCCCCCTATGTGGGGTCAGCCGCTTCACACAGCCAGATGCCCACCTGGGGCCGAGTGGAAAGCATCCGACAGTCCTCCCATGTCTGCCTGCTCAGAGCACAGGAACTCTGCAGTAAGTTGAGACTAATCCTCCTCCTCCTGCTGCTGCTGCTGAACAATATCACTTTAGGATTGTTAAAGACCTTGAAACAAAAGAAAAGGTCATTGCAAACCAACCACATTGGTTGAACACATTGAGTGTATGATCCTGTTCTAAGCAATGTTTTCTCTCATATCTTATACATAGAACAAACTTTTAAACACATATTTCTTAAACCTAATCTGAATAATGCCGTTGAGTGTAAACTTAGAGGTTTTTTTTTCCATATCAAATGAATTGCATCATGTACTAGCATTAAAGAAAAAGTCAATCACCTGCTGGTGCAGCATGGGAGTTGACTCTCTAGCACCTAGCACCATCGCTGACATCTCTAGCATCCATTCTATGCAATCCAGCTCTGAAAGAGGTAACTGTATGTTTGGTGAGACTGATCTTAGCCACATTAATCTAAGAGTAATTGATCCCTGCTGCTCTGTCTCTCTGTCTTTATCTCTCTCTCTCTCTCTCTCTCTCTCTCTATATATATATATATATATATATATATATATATATATATATATATATATATATATATGGTGAATATATGTATGTGAATTGAATATATATAATGTGGTTTTGTCAAAGAGTCCTCTGGTGGTTTCTAAGGACAGGAAGAAGTCACTCTCTTTTTCACTAAATGCAAATTAAGATGCAAATATTCCCAGCTAGGTTTCCTGCAACACCAGGTCAGAGAAAGGTTAAGCTAAGAGAATCATAGAAGAAGCAGGCTGCAGTCCTGCTAAGTCCTTGCACAAGCCTTGACTATGTGTGAACTCTGAGCAATGTGATTATTAACTGTTTTAATTATTTTACATGCATTGAGACAGTATTCCATAGCTTCAGATCTCTCTTAGCTGTCCAGGCCATCTCTCTTTCTTTCCCTTTCCTTCTTTTTTACTTCCATTCATTAATATGATCATTAGAAAGAGGGTGGAGCATCAACAGTCTCGACCAGGAATTAGTGAAGGCCAAAAACAAGTTTAAGGAGCAAAATCTTTCAGGAGTTAAGTGTGATTGGCAAGTGAATTTGTTCTTTCCTGGAACGCTATTTCAAACACTTGGCAGCTATGGGTACAATTAGAAAACAAGACAACCCAAAGGACGGTAGTGTGCACAAACCTATCCTTCAGGTTGGATGCACAGACCCACCAGGCTCCAATTCAGGAAGCAAGTGTCAGCATGTACCTTTGAAGACATGGTGGCAGACCTAGCCAAACTCACGGTTGGAAGTCAGGCACTGAGGCGAGCCCCTGAGCTCCTGAGAAGGCTAAGGAAGAGTCTTGCTGAGTCATGGCTGCACGTCTTAGTTTTGTGGGGCTCTGTGGGCCCTGGCAGATGAGCTGATAAAAACACTTCCTCTGAAGGAACTGAGCCAAGCCTTCTGATGATTGGATTTGTTTGTGTGCCTCTCAAATCGTGATAGAGCAGGAGAAAGAATGCATCCTAAGATGACCCGACTGTTGTCTGGATATCACTAAGCCGCTACAGACTGAGGAGCAGGAACAGACTGTTAAATAAAAAACAGAAAGGGAGGAAAGAAGGGAGGGAGGGAGGGAGGGAGGGAGGGAGGGAGGAAAGAGAAAGGGAAAGAGAGAGAGAGAGAGAATAACAAAAAGAAGACATAAGAAATATAATGTTGAACAAAATGATTAAAATCAATAACCAAAATAGGAGTTATCTTAGTAGTACAGTTTAAGAAAAACAATAACAACAAACCAAAAATGAGACTGCTTAGACGACCAAACGACATCAACTGAAAGGTTCTATCTATTTAAGGGAAAATAAGGGCTTGGGAAGATGGCTCCTCGGGAGTTAGTACTGGCGACTCCTGCAGATTACCAGGATTTAGTTCCTGGATTCCCTAAGACAACTGACAACTCTCTGGGGCTTCCATTCTAGGGATCTCTTCTGGCCTCTGTGGACAGCTGGCTCACATACATATGTGTAGACAGACAGACAGACAGACAGACAAACACACATACACACACACACACACACACACACACACACACACACACACGATTAGTAAATCCGAAAGAAATAAAACAAAGTCTCAAAATCTGAAACAATGACAGAATGATATGCAAAAATTAAAATGCTACTATTAAAAATTGTAACAAAGGTTATAATATCTACAAATGGACAACTAGTGGTAGACCTTAGATACAACTAAGTAATAATGTAGGTCCCAGTATCAAAGCTTTAAAAGACAAATCTATCACATCGTCTTTTCTTTATCTCAGAAGTCATAATGTGACAAAGAACTATATTATTGGCCAAAACTTGTAAAAGAAAAGTTAAATAAATACAATTTAGTTGTAAAACAGAGTCACACATCTTAAATAAAATAACACTGAAGTTTTATTCACTAGCATATTTTTTAAAGCCCAAACAAATAGTTTATATCAGGAATGTAAATATGATTTAAGACCAGAAATAAAATAATGTAATTTGTATTAACTGATGAATAAGATATTATATATGATTGCCTTAAGGGATATAGAACGAATGAATAAAATTTCTACAGTGATTTGTTATTTAAAGATGATAATCAAATGCCAAAAAGGAGAAAGTTAGGAGAATTAAATATTTCTAAGCCTGATAAGTATATCATGAAAAGCCTCAAGTAAATATTATATACTTGTAAATATTCTATACTTATAAATATTCTATACTTGTAAATATTATATACTTATAAATATTATACAAGTAATTATTATATACTTATAAATATTATATATTTGTAAAGCCCTGGGAGCTTCCCATGTTGGTGAGGATAAACACAGATAAAGGTTTGCTTCAGAATTTTATCCATAATATTAGGCATAAAACAACTAGAGGAAAAAGATATTGGAAAGAGTAGGAAGTGGGTGGTGTTGGAGAAGGAGGGAGCTAAAAGAGGAAAGGAGGGGAGAGGAGAGGGAATGGGGATTACATTAGAAAGCAACCGATAATACTCTCTTATTTTAAGAGTATTAACTGTTCTGTAAGAAAAAAAGAAAAGTCCCAATACTCTATAGACAAGTTATGAGAACTAATAGGAAAATTCACAAAGGCTGTCAAACAAGAAAACCAAAACCCAAACCATCAATACACAAAAATCGAATAGTGCTTCTCTTCACATGAAATATAATACAAGTGTTGACTCTGTGATGCTTTGAACTGTCACGAATGCTGGGGTAAGGGTAAGACATTTGATCAAAAATGATTACTATCTTGGTAGTGGGCTTGAAAAAGTTATTAAATGACGATAAAAATTAGAAAGATAAATCCTGACCTCGGATAAGGAAAGCTTACTTTACAAAGATACAAAGATATTAATCTTTATCTCCATAGTTGATGACTTTATTGCATCCTGCAGCAGGTAGAGACTGAGGGATACTGGGAGAACCTGGTGACCAGGAATGATTTGTTGTGTTAAGTAGGCTCTTCAGTTAGCCCTTTGTATGGGTTTGAGCCCTAACACTTGGAAGTTTGACTTCATTAAGATGTCTCATTATTAGGAACAAATAAAACAAAAGCTAGATATAAAGACAAGGAAGAACATACAATAGAACAGTGGGAGGGTAACTCCACCTAGATGTACTGGCTGGTTTTGTGTGTCAACTTGACACAAGCTGGAGTTATCACAGAGAAAGGAGCCTCCCTTGAGGAAATGCCTCCGTGAGATTCAGCTGTTTCTCAATTAGTGATCAAGGGTGGGAGGACCCATTATGGGTGGTGCCATCCCTGGGCTGGTAGTGCTGGGTTCTATAAGAAAGCAAGCTGAGCAAGCCAGGGGAAGCAAGCCAGTAAACAACTCCTTTCATAGCCTCTGCATTGACTCCTGCCTCCAAGTTCTTGCCCTGTGTGAGTTCCTGTCCTGACTTCCTTTGGTGATGAACAGCAGTGTGGAAGTGTAAACTGAATGAACCCTTTTCTCCCCAACTTGCTTCTTGGTCATGATGTTTGTGCAGGAATAGAAACCCTGACTCAGACATTAGGATGTGTAACAAAGTCCTGAAAATCGTGGAAAAGAGACAACCAATGACAAATGGTTAGCAGTTTGCCAAACAAGTAATCCTTCTGATCAACACCTACCAAGAACATGCCAATCAAACTCAGAATTTCTGATATGCAAATTAAACCAGTCGGATGCAGCAAATAGTTTGAAGAATAGGTGAGGTAACAGCAATATTTAGGATTTGCTAGAGTCATTTTGAGGACAAAAAGAAAAGGTTACTATCTAGTCAAGTTGCAGGGACACTGTTCCAGAACCATTCTCATTAAGAATAGCATGGAAATGCATAGGGATTACACAGAGCAGTTGGGTGGATAATAACTTGCCTTCCATAGAGGATTTGGTGCATGTATACAAAATCCATCACGACTTTGATAGTAAATACTTGAGTATACTTTATATTCAATAATTACACTTCAAAGACTTTTTTTAAGTAAAATAAAAAAAGACGCAGTATAATACACACAGGTGCAATCATTCACATAATGTTGGCATCACTCAAACATGTCTGCTGTGCATCATTGCTGAGTACTTTTAGAGACAACAGGATTGATCAGCTCTTCAGGCTACTCAGGGTTAGTGGTCACTGCTGGAGAAGGAAATGGGAAAATGAGCAGCAGGATCAGTATGCAGGCAGGCTTCACATTTGAACGACTACTACATTTCTTACCCCTGAGAAACTGGTGCAGAAAACTGTTCAGATTTGACAAGCTGGTAGGAGAGCCTCCCATCGATTTTCTGTCTGGTATTTCATGCAGAAGAGGAAGAACTGAAAGCAACAGTGAGATTCTCAGGGTGGAGTGGGGACTGTAGATTTGTGAGGGAGCACGGCTGTCGGGAATCTGATGATGCTCCTGACAGGGCTGGCTCCTTGCTGAATGTCCTCGGCCCTCCTCTCACCTCCAGCCACTTCCAATGAAATACATACTTCTGGATTCAGACAAGAGGGGAAGGAGAAAAACCAGGATTTCCAGGCACACTCTGTTTAGGGCTGTGTGTGACTGGAATATACTTGTTGTGATTACAGAAATGAAGGGCATTTTTGGCTTGTGACTGACAGCCTGGGTCCTTGGGAGCCATATAGCCTGTGGTTAGTAATTGGAGGTCAAAAGATATCTTTATGAAAATAGACAATCTTCCCAGTGCTGTATTACCAATGACCTAAATGGTGGAAGGGTTTACCCAGGACAAATGAAGTACCTAAACAAAACAACAAAATACTTTATTTAATTATTTTAATGCTGTATGGTTTTACACTCTACCACCATGAGCAAGAGCTTCTTGTCATGTTAGACTTTTTAGAAAAAAATAGTAAAAGCCAATAACTGTATAAAAAATTTAAATCTTGCAACATGGCTGCTCTGATCACATCCAAAAGCCTTCTAGGTCTGTGAGATCTGGTTGGCATGCAACCACACCCTTAGAACACTTTTATTCCCAAACAATGAAGGTAAGGTGGTTTGTAGAAGGAAGCACTGGTGCTTGAAAGTGACACCTACTTGAGTGGCAGACAAAGTGATGAATCAGAGAAAGATTTAACAGAATAGGGTACACCCAAGTCTCAGGAGAAAAGAGAGGAAAGGGAAGTTACTTGAGGGAACAAGGCAGAGAGGGAAGGCAGTTTTACTGGGACAATTATAAAGAGACCGGTTGAATAGAGAGAACAAAATATACTCAGGTGAAGACAGAATGAGCCAGAGAATGAGAAGGAGTCAGAAGATTAGAACAGATTGCCAAAGTTAGTATGAGGTCAAGCAAAGGAATTAAGTTAGAGGCTGAGACAGAAGCCAGATTAATTCAGTCAGCTTGAACCAGGCAGTGGTGGTGCACAGGGAGGCAGAAGCAGGCAGATTTCTGAATTTGAGGTCAGCCTGGTCTACAGAGTGAGTTCCAGGCCAGCCAGGGCTACACAAAGAAACCCTATCTCAAAACAAACAAACAAACAAACAAACAAACAAACAAACAAACAATTCAGTCAGTTTGAGCCAGAACAGTTGAGTTGAAATAGCTAGCCAGAGTTCAGAAAGAACAAGAATGGGTAAGCTTATTTAGCAGTAAGTCTTGGATGCTGAAAACATTCTAGACCTAGATAAAATTGTACCGAGGCTAGAAACTTCCAGGACAAGGTCTAGTTTAGCAGATGGAGGCAGGAAGTCTCAGAGATGACAATTAATTACATAAGACAATTCCAGCTCCACTCCTGAAAATAACCTTATGAAAACAACAGAAAAAGAACCTGAACCAAAAAAATAGTTGCCTATTATTATTCCGTCCCTACCACATTCTAAGAGTGGAGTTGAGGGGTTTCTGATGTTTATACACTTAGTTCCAGTGATTAAAACTGAGTTCAATGTCTATTCTTCCCTTTCCAGAGATGAAGATGAAATTCACACAAAACCTAACCCCGAGTCAGCCATAATCCCACTCCCATGATGGTCAAATATTTTTGCAAGCCCTTTGTTCTCTACACAAATGTAAATTTCTGGACGACATTCTACAGGCTGCTTTGTAAATATTCCCTTTTGCCTTCAAAATATCACGGGCGTTTTGTTGAAATCCATAATTACAGAGCCTCCTCGATTTTGGTAAAGATGAAGAATTTAGTATTTGAATATCTCAGTTTTTATTTAACCAGTTCTCACTGATGACCATGTAGGTTATTTAATATTTTAATATGCACAAAACTGCAACATTATTTAGTGCACATATGCAAACCTTTGCCATATCTGCTCAATTGTGTTCTCTGGAGAGAATTGTAACATTTGCATCAGTCATTATAATATACATAGTACACATACTTTCAAGTTTTTTTCATTCAGATAATCCAACTCATTCATTCAATTAACTCTAGGAATGTTTTTCTTTTAACCTTTGTCTTTTCTAACAAGGCTAAGTATTAAATTTCTACTTTGAAAAAAAAATCCCCTGTATATAATTAAATGAAAAGGCAGTTAGCACCCTACAGACTGTTGTTTTGTTCGTTGTTTCTTAGCATGTATCCCAAGATGCCCTCATTTCTGGGTGTGTTCTTCATTTAGCCTCTGTTATCTTCTTCCTTGAGGAGCTTGACCCTGGTGCTGTTCCTTGAGCTCCATAAAACCTGTGAGACCACACTCAGTCCATACTCAAGAATTGCTGTTCTGCTCCTTGTCTGCCTACTATTCTCTCCAGCAATATTTTCATGATGTAGTGAAGGTTTGTTTATTCTAATATTTAAAGGAAGAGATTTTTTTTTCCTCTGTGTAATAGCCTGGTTGTCTTGGAACTCACATTGTAGAGCAGGCTGGCCTTTTACTCACAGAGATCCTCTGGTGTTAGGATAATCTTACTGTACTCTGAATAAAGACTGTCTTTGCATTCTTCAAATGCTGATTTCTATGCCTCCAGAGAGTTGAGTGCCAAAGGGGGGTTGGTATTGTTATTCAATGGTTGCATCATTTTTGTAAACCCTCCCTTTCTCACCTCTTGATTGGTTTTAATAAAGAGCTGATAGCCTATAGAAAAGCACCTATTAGGTGGGACCTCTGGGGAGAGATAGAACTCTGTGAGAGGCAGAAGCAGGAGAATTTACCAGACAGACAGGGAGGAAGAAGCAGGTGCCAGAGTTGAGAAGAGCTAGCCAGCCACGTGGCAGAACTTAGAATAGAATAAATGGGTTAGTAAGTTATGAGAGCTAGTTGGTAACAGGAGTAAGCAAATGCCTTAAGCATTCATAATAAATATAAGTCTCCATGTTATTCAGAACTGGGACGAGCATAAAATACCCTTATGGTTATATACCTGCCTCTGGCTCCTGAGTGCTGGGATTAAAGGTGTGAGCCACCATGCCCTGCAAGGGAGAGATGCTTTAATGTGCACAATCTGTACTAAACTGTGTCAGACAAGGTAGATCTTAGAGCATCCTTAAGGTTAATGCTATTTTAAAGAGGTGGTTCTCAATCTGTGGGTCATGACCCATTTCACATATCAGATATTCTTCCTATTGGATATTTACATTATGATTCATAACATACATTAACATAACTTACACTTATGAAATAACAATGGAATAATCTTATGGTTAGGGGACACCATTACATGAGGTACTGAATTAAAGGGTCACACACAGCATTAGTAAGGTTGAAAGTCACTGCCTTAAGGGTTTGGCTCAGTCAGGCAGGTAAGAGCCATTTCAATAAAGAATCTCTGAGGCGAAATGTTTCTCTTTGTTTGGGTACCAAAGGCTAGCCCCTGTTATACCACATACTTGCCTTGTTCATATTTTGGAATTTATAACCATATCCTTGATTGTTTTCAAATCCACTACTAAGAAAACCCTTGCAGTTGGTTTCCTGAACACTAAAGATTTTATAGGCTAGGATAGTCCTAGTCAATAATTGTGTAGATAGATCACTTTAAGTTGTTTCCAGAATGCAGAGAGGGTCATTGCTGATAATAAATACCCCAACTCCCTGTTTCATGTGTGACATATTATTTCTTATCTGATAAAGCAAAGGCAATACAGCCCACTGCACGTGAACCTTACTATTCAAAAGAGACTGCATGGGAAAAGAATGGAGAAACATGTACAGTAGGGTGAGGTGCACGCTTCACTGGAGTTGGAGTTGCTGTGCTTCAGAAGTTGAACTGCTCACCCACTTGCTTTTAGGTGTGAATGAATGCTTCTGAGATGTTGACTCAGTTGCCCATGCTTTCTACCTATTATGTAAACATTAAGAACAATTCCCTAGAATGTATTTTTATCAGCCCGCAGACACACTATAAAAGAAAGATTTAATTTCCGATTTAAAAATAGAATTCAGATCCTATATATGCACATTGGTCATTTATTTGGTTGCATCTACCTCTCCTGAACACTTATCCTGGAAGTCTTTTGCTGCCTTCTGTTTCTTGTTGGTCATTTGAGTATTTGAGTCATTGTTGAATCATATGTAACAGTAACATTTAGTTCAGTTGGCCCTGGGGATTTCAAAATGTATGCTCTGAGAGAGCCTAGACAGTTGGCTCAGCACTTATAGAGGACCAGGGTTTGGATCCCAGCATTCAGATGAAGGCTTACAATTTATAACTCCAGTTTCAGGGTTTCCAGCACCCTCTTCTGGCTTCTGCAGGTACTTCATGCACGTGACACACATATATGTAGACTAAGCACATATACACATAAAACAATTGTAAAGAAAATTTGCTTTTACAACCTTTTCTCATTCTTTCCTTTAAGACCTGATTCTCTGAAACAGATCAACTTTTTCTCACAGAATCTGAGAATCTGGAGCATAACTTTATAGGGGTGTGACAACCTTAACAGGGGAACATGAATGGTGGCTCCACAGGAGAACCTGTAATTCCTGAGCTTCAGGGGCTCCTGCAACATGGCAGTCACTCCCCTGGGTAGTTTCTTTTTTTGTTAACAAAACTAGCATGACCTCATTTCAGGTAAATAAGCTCGGGGAATGATTGCATCTGTAGCTAGGGCCAGAAGAGCGGATGGGTTGGGACCCCATTACTATGAAGTGTGATTTCACCAGTGTTAACTGCTGCTGGCACTGTGAACATCCCGCCCCATCATGCAATTGCCTTGGATCAAGAGATCAATGACTGTTACAGAGATGGAAGTCCAGAAGGAAGAACAGGAAGAGAGGAAGACAGTAGGAGAAAATGTAAATATAACCATCCCTCAGCGTCTGCTGGGATGGATCCAGGATCCCTTTCGGATGCCAAAATTTGCAGACGCTCAAGTCCCTTGTCTGAAGTGGCATAATTTTTGCATAGAATCTATGCATTTTCTCATATACTTTAAAGCATCTGAGATTACATCCCATGCCTAATATAATGTACATGGTCTATAAATACTACTACTATATTGCTCAGGGGGCAATGACCAGCAGATATGGTCTATACATGTGTAATACTGACTTGCTTGTCTGTTCCCCCAATATTTTTCACCCATAGCTGGTTTGAGTATTGACTGTGGAGACTGACAATAGGCAGCAATAACAGTTAATGATTATTCCACTGGTAAATGAATTAAAGATTTCAACTTTGTATGGTTATCTTCTTCCAGCTTCAAGACTCTGTCTTGTAGCCATTAGTTCAAAAATGGTTTGGGCATGAGTGATCTAGTGAGTTCTTGTTTAGAGTAACAGATATTTGCTTGCTAGGCAATATTGTTGTGGTATGTGTCCTGACGATAAAGCTATGAAGAGACCTTTTGTTGTTGTTGTTGTTCTTAGAGCTCAGCTTTCTGGGAAAACCATCAAACAGGTGACATGAGTTTCAGTGGATGTTGGGGAAGAAGGCACGATGCTGGTAGCCTATCACAAAGCAGAATACAGGCAAGACCAATTTAGGATAGTGTCAGCAAATACATCGGAGTAATAAAGATCAGGCAGTGTGGGAGAGGTGATGTGAGGGAGGAAGGCAGAGAACAGGGAGAAGAAAGGATGGGTAGAAGTGGGAAGGGTGTTAGTTGGCAGGGGAAACCTCGATCTGCTCCAACTTCAATTTATTCTCATTAAAATTGAAATCATGTTTTAGCAGCCACGGAGAAACATCTCTCCCATAACCAACAACCTTGACAAAGCTGAGATGTTTCGTTCCAAGTGGAAGTACCCCTCCCATACTCAAATGGATGCTTTATTACAAAGATTCTTCGTTGGCAGTGGATACCCCCCAGGTGGATGTCACTCAATGTATGCACCTCATATGCTCTCATATGATTTCCCAGAAAGCTCCTTACTGCTGTTGCATCCTTTTTACTAGATTTTTCCCCCTTTTTCAAATTCTCAAACTTCCAACATATTTTTTTTTTCCAGAATAAAGACAACGTAAGAAAGATCCCTTAGAGTGTTCAGGAATTTTGGAAAAAATAGTGGAAAGAGAAAAAAAAAAAGAATAGCAGAAGGAGATGTTTGTGTAAAAGAGAATCGTATGAACTTTTCTCTCAATGTCTTGTGATGGAATTCTAACTTTAGAACAAAAGATAGATGATAGTGTAGAGATCCTGTGAGATGCTCAGGGCAGGGATGATTTCGGGTAGCCTTGCCTCTTTGATTCATATCACGTTTTACATTAAATAGCAATTCATAATTAATTTCCCTGTGGTTCTTGTATTCAGTAAATCTAACTTTATCTCAAATATGTATGCATTATATACTATAGCGTATCTTTACACTTCTATCCACATGTGTTACCAACAACCTGTTCCCTACTGGGCTTAAATTCATCTCTCAAATGTCAAATAGCCTCTGTTTCTTAAAAGCACCCCATACTTCCCTTGCGTGTCTGTGTGTTTGTTTGTGTGTGTTTGTGTGTGGGTGTCTGTGTGTGTTGATACATCAGGCAGAGCAAATGAGAAGCTCCCATGCAGAAGGAAGCAATACACAAATTTCAGTGGTTGTTTAATTTTTGTAAATACAATATCTACAGATTTTTTTATCTACACATTTTTGATGGTCAAAACAAGCCTTTTTTATATATATGAACTATAAAACCAAGAGATGTGTTTTGGGGAAAAAAAGGTTGGATTTAGGAACTGAGAGATAAAATCACTGTGTAGAAATGAGGCAGGCTGAACATAGGATCCTGTCATTTGTCTTTTCTTCCTGTATATCCTCTTTTATTACGAAGTTATTTACTAGGCATTGTCTTACCACACTTGAGGTTATATCAGATTGAGTAAAAGGAAAAAGAGGTATTACAGAGAACCAAAATATTAGCAGGCATGTTGCTTTATGAATCACTGTAGCTAATGTAATCTGATGTCTTGGTCATACTTGGCCTGGCACAAACATGTCTCATTTTTTGTTTTGTGTCATGGTAGGATGGCAAGTGCTTAGGGCACTTGAGATCTGGTAAGTATGATTTCTTGAGGTTACTAAAACTTAAAAGTGTGTGGCCCAAAGAAGGAAAGAGAAAAGCCGGGGTCCTTGGAGGAGAATGTACGGAGATAGAAGTGGAAGCTAAAATGGGGCTCCAGGCTCGGTATGACAATCTTGAGGAAGGGTGACATTTTGTACTTCAGGCATAAGGAGCTTCTGGGGAAGAGGAAGGAGTCCTTTTCTCTGTAATAAAAAGATGGAAGGGGCGGGGACTTGCTCAGACATTGCTGTTGTAAATCATAAAATCGTTTAGTTTCTGTTCAGGATTTCAAGATAATATACACCATCAACAACAGCACAAGAAAGCACTGATATAAAATTACTTTTAGGAACCTTCTAGAATGCATACAAAGCCAAATTTGTTTCACATGTGACTAGTCCCACCTCCACAGTGTGGGCCAAATAAATGTGTGTTGTCTTTATCCTTCTCCCTGACTCTGTCTTAGTACCTTGAAGAAGCTCTTACTTTTCTGAGAGCTTTTTATAACTCGGTTTTCTTACAATTCCTGTAAAACGGGAAATAAAACCCTGGAAACTGGAGAGTAGCTAAATCAGTGGTCAGAGGCTATGCTGATGCACGCCAGGAAATACTTGTTTTTTAAAATTAGAAGGGATGAGAATTCCAAAAACAGCCCCTCTGTCTGGATGTGTGTCTACACACAGAACATACTGCACTCGTGAGTATATAAGGTTACCTTGTTTCCATGGCTTACCAAGACCAATGTGAACAAATCCTGCCTGGATTTTATATTCTATCTGGAGGTCATATGGTAAGAAATCAATGAACAGTTAAAGTAGATTGTCTGTCACAGAGTCAATGTCATTTTTTCACAGTGATTTTATATACACATATATGTGTATATGTCTATGAATATATGTGCATGTATGTATATGATGTGTGTATGTGTGTGTGTGTGTGTGTGTGTGTGTGTGTGTGTGTTATGATGCATGTCATGTATGTATGTGTGAAATTGAGTGAAAGATCAGGAAAGAACTACATATATCTCAACTGAAGAAGGAAAATGAACCTCCTGAGTTTAGCTTCTCCCTGTGATAGCTTTAGTCTGTGATAACTCACAGAACAATAGTCTTTCTGGTTTCTGCAATGAAGAACAAACCAGATGCCCAAGAACTTAAGACTGTGGGTGGAAAGACTATGTCTCCCCTTGGCAATGGAACTTTAATTTAGGGGAAATATCCCTCTAGGTTCATTATCCCACACCGTAAAGAGAATTTAACCCTCCCCCTTGCCTGCTCACATTCATGTTTTGTCTATTTTTCCTGGGAAGAAGCACTTCCCTGCCAGAGTCGCTTGTGCATGTGCGCACGCTCGCACCGCTCTCCATTACCCATGGTGTCTTTGCCACTCTTTCTTCCTCCTTCCATTCCCACCATGTTGGCCTCCCATTGTTCATTAGTAGTTGAAGAAGACATAAAGAATATATTAATTGATGATGGTATCAATCTATATACAACTTTACAATGTTGTCATAAAAGGCTGTGTGGTATTTTTAGACAAGTAGGCACAGATGGGTAAAGTAGCAACAGGAGGCAAGAGTAAACTTCTCATAGTCCTCAGCATCACAGAGGAGGTGACTGGCTGGCTTCTAGGAGACACATTAAGGACCACAGAGAAGACTTATTGGAAATAGCAATCATGAAACTTTGAAGTTCTGTTTTAAAAAGAGATATGAGAAATAATCTTGACTGGTAAATAACAAGGTTATAAGTTCCCAGTTATGGGTCTTATGTCTGGCCCCAGAGTGCTGTGTGTTCTCTGTGCATCCAGAGGGCTGGATTATTGCAGGATAATGACAAAATAAACTAGAAATTCACTTCTCTAAAGTCTTGTGATGATGCAGGCACTTCTACCGTAGCCCAGGATGCTTAGATTCTTTTTCTTTATTCTTGAGAATTTATACATGTATATAATTGGAATATGATGATACCTAGCAACCAGTCCACTCCCCGGGCTAACATATCTATCAGGATTCTTTCTCAAACAACAGTACTGCCCATTCTGTGGTAAGAGTACAGATATGGTCAGTGTAGGTGCTTCCATCGTTTTAAATGGGTGGTTAATAGTGAACTGGTTGATCTGACTTGAGCTTGGTAAGTAGCTCTGTGAGTAAACATAGTGGCTTGAGTTCAATTCCAGAGACTTGAATGGTGGAAGGAGAGCACCGACTCCCATCAGTTGGCCTCTGACCTTTACACAAATGCTCTGACCTGTGCAGGCACCCCAAATAAATAAATGTAACACATTTGTTTTGTTTTTTTTTAATGGAATATCTCATGGATTCTTTGATCACCACATGCTTCAGCCCTCATAGAAGAACAATAATCTGTACAAAGCCTACCTCTTGTTAAAGGTATATTAGAAATGCTAAATGTGTAAGGTAAGATACCTGGGAAAAGTACACACAACGCTATGCCAGCAAAATGACAAGAACAAGAACATACCAGCCATCAAGAGAAGGACACAGAGATGTACTGGTATTCAAAAGAAGGGGACAAGGAAGAGAATGGCAAGGTTCCACTGACGGCCTTTAAAGGAGGAAGCGTTGCAAAGAATATTACCAGAAAGAGGAGAAAACATGGAGTGAGGAGAAAGACATGCAATGGTCCAAATGGGAGTCCGTCAGTAAATGGTATTTAGGAGGGAAATACGTGAGTCCCTACTCCCAGTAAAGCGATCCTAGGCTCTGTTCAATGTACTGTATTACTTTGAAAGTGTTTACAATTCAACTTGAATGCTTTTTCCTCCCTCTCTTTCCAGGTCAGCAAACATTGTAGATCCATTAGGTTCAAGAACGCGGAAATTGTTTAGGAGAAAGCAGTGAATGATTCTCTGTATTTAATCTTAAGAGACCCGCGGAGGATCCTAGAGCACCCGTGAGAGGTGGGGCCAAGATCCATATACTCATCTGTTGCCTCGTGCATAGTCATGGTATGAATGACAACCGTAGAGGTTGGACTGGACGGAACTAGAGACAGCGGTGACATCACATGCCACAGTTCAGTCCGTCCCAGGCTAATGGTCTCCCTTTCCCATGAGCCGTGAAGGCTTCGACATAGTTTCTAGTACTTTGTATTTCTTGTCCTCATGGCAACCCTGTTAAGTAGGCAAGCATTTTAAGTTATAAAGTTATTTCTGGGATCCCAATTATCTGTGCAGTTAATCCCAGTTGCATATGCAATACTCTCATTTGTATTGTCATAAAAATTATAATGAACAGTTTGACCTTTTTAAATTTTTTTTATTTTTCCAAAATACTTTAAAATTCAAGACAGGTTGTTGAAATCTCTCCGAAAAGAGTGCCTTATTTTAGCATTGCATTTTCCTCAGATTAAGAACCTCAGTTCCGCATCAAAATAAGAGCTTGGGTGCCAGGAAGAATCATTTAGAACAAGGCATTGCGTCTTTAGCACTCTTAATTATAACCGGGGAAGACGATGCGCTTGGCAGTCCCCGGAGAGCAGGCAGGTGATCTGCTACATGTGTTTATTTATCTAAAACAATTTAGCAATTTACAACCGTATCAAGCCTGGTTTGCCTGTCGCGGGGCATTTTCCAGAACTCTGTGATTCCATCTACATCCGATTTTCTTTTTGCTTCAACTTATTCTCCACGCAGGGTACTTTTCCTTTTTAAATTTTTTATTATTTTATTTTATTTTATTTTGCTTATTTGTTTCTGAGCCAAAAGTTGCTCATAACAGAAGTAAAGAAAAAACAGTTGGGTAAAACGCTTGCTTAAAATTCCAGGCCTCTACGGACTACCTTCATTGGTATGAAACTCAGACCCTTCTTATTAAACACTGTTAAATATTCTCTTCATTTTCAAGATAAATATGAACAGAAACACAGCTAAACATGTACTGTATTAAAATCATTGATTCACAATATTTAAATTTTCAGCTAGCCTCCAATTAGCAGGCTTTCCAATATTTGAACAGAAGACCATTTTAATGTAATTACAAACACATTTTAGGCATCTAAATTTTTTGCATAATTAGTTCCCTATTAAACTATTTATGTAGCCCCCTTTTTTCCATCAGAAACAGAGAACGCAGAACAATTTTATTCCTTACTGTTACAATAATTAACTATGCAAGTAGAACAGCATATTAATAGAGTATAATTTGTTTACATTTAAAAGAAAATTGTGTTAGATTAGCATAGCAAAAGACTATTTCCATATCCAGGCAGTAATATGCAGGCCTAATAGCAATTTACAGTGTAGTTAAAGAATATTATTAATAAAGTAATACAGCGTAATTCTGTTTGCTCCACCATATTTCACAATGTCCTTAATTACAGCTAATTCCATCGAGACTAATTTGGCTGTTGTTAGGCAGTAGACACAGGAACCTTAAATACAAACCTTTGCTAATAATGAATTTAGAAGTAACCATAGAACCTGTTCTTATACATCATAGGTACAAGAGAACTATTTGTACTTTTTCCCCTTGGGTGAAATCTGGAGACATCTACATATGTAATTGATATTGAAACACAAGCTTTCTGAGATCCAAAGTATTGTTGTCCATTTCGTGAAAGCTTTATTGTAAATAAATATAGTTAAGTGAGACCAGGCAGATAATGGTAATTGGTGACAGTTTGGATGGGTAATCTAGAATTTTCCCAGGGGAAAATCTCCACATACGACTGGCTTAATGTTTTCAATGGAATGGTACTAGTGGCTAAACTGCCTAACAATTCTACCATGTCCCCTGCAGGTAAAGCAGTAATAGTTTTTTTCTTAGCAAATTCTATATTTTCCCAAGGTTCCATTATGTCTTCAGTTAAAAAAAAATCAAACTGTTAATATGCAGAAACTTTCATCTAAAAAAATTGGAGATTGTCAGGCTACATTGCTAGGTAACTGTAGTCTTAGCTCATCTCACCTTAACGACACATGTTCACGATTAATGCCTCAGGAGTGGCTAACAATGAGCGGACCCAGAAAGCTCAGAGGCCTTCTATGCTTTGTCCCTGTGCCATCCCTGGAAACAACACTTTACCCACTTTCCAGATGATGAGGAGGCTGAGTCTGAAGACTTTACTGAATTCCCTTGAGGTTACAAAATTGAGAGCTATGAAGATTCTCAAAATCAACATAGCTTAAAGCTCAGACTTTGAGGCCATGCTGTGTTTTGGATGTTTTTGATCTATTCAAAAGTGGCCAAGCAAAGGCATGCCCTAGAATTTGACACCCATTTGGTGGCACTCAGGCAATGTCATCTTCCAGTGTTGAATTAAGCATACAAGTAGATATTATGATACATGTGTCATTATCTAAATAGATAATGGCTAGCACTTCCTTTTTCTTTTTTGGTTAGCTTGTTAAAAAAAGATTTTTATCATCATAAAAATGCACGTTTTATACACACGTGCATTATCTTTGTTTTAATTTGTCTCTTGCACTACCCTGAATGATTTTAAAAAATTTCCTCTAACAACTATGCAAAGAATCAGTTCAATGCCCCTGAAAGATGATCTTCAGATTTCTATATATGATCATTCACATCATTACTATTTCTTTTCTAAAGTTTATTTAATTTGTGTTTGGATGTATGTGTAAATGCATGCATGTGTAAATGTATGTGTGTATGAGTGTTTGTGTATGTGAGTATATGTGTGTGTGTGTTTGTCTGTGTGTCTGCTTGTCTGTGTGTATGTGTGTGCTTGCATGTGTGTATGTTTATGTGTGTGTGTGTATGTCAGAGGTCAACTAGGTAGATAAACATTCTCTCCCTCCCTTTCTCTCTCTCCTATGTGGTTCTCAGGGATTGACTGTAGGTTGTCACGCTTTGAAACAGTTACCCACTGAATCATTTTCCCAGCATGCCTTGTTAAATATGAGCGATGTGTCTATTTGCAGCTTCAAGTCATGTGAACTACAATCTCCTTTTGTCTTTTCACTAACCAAGGGTTCTTGTTGATCATCTTAAAGAAGGAGAATCGTAACACTTGTAGTATTTGTTTAAAATATACAGACAAAATGCTTTCTTTTTAGCTGCTAGTGATATTGTTGACAGTCAGCGCTATGCTGACTCCACTTGTCTGGTCTCTCACCAAATAGCCTTCACATTCTGTAAGTTAGGATGGTGCTATTCCACAGTACATCCCTTCAAGTGATGCTTTTCATGAGTGGATATCAATTAAATAAATGGCAAGGGAAGTGATACAGTTACACAGAAGGAGATACACTGGGAACAAGTCACTATATATGGGTTTCAAAGACCAAGACTGTGACACTGCCATCCATTGGTCAGGTGCATGTGGATAATTCTTGACCCCTTGATAGAACTTCCTGCTACGTTTGGCATGCCTCATGCCTGTACCAGACTTGAAATATAGCCAGAGTGTCCAAGAAATGGAATTTAAAATTCTATTAATTTTAACTAATTGAAACATAAGCAGCCACAGGTGGTTAACAGATTGCATTTATAGATAAAGTAATGGCAAATGTGTCGGCATATAGCTGTGGACCTAAGTTAGATTCTGTATGCAAAATGATTTGTAAGCCCTAAGGCATCTCTCAAGTAATTTTCAATAAAATAACGGCAATAGAGATTATGATACCATCGATGGCCAGTGCTGACCCACACAATCAAGATAGGAAATCCCAACAGCTGGCTTGAACTTGTGCTGTTGTTGTGAATTGCCTTGTGCTTTTTTGTTTTCTATAGTTGTATTGGTCTGAGGTTCTGTGCTTTACTGGGGCAAATGGCAGTCATTGCACATTTAATTATGTATACCAACAAGGGGCAAAGTAGATAAAAGGGCAGGGAGTCTAGAAAGATTGATGCTAATTGTAACACTGCCATTGACTAACTTGACTAACCACGTGATCCTGGCTTCCCTTAAAGCAACAAGACTCCATTTTCTATAAGTTCCTACCAGGGACAGTCTCTTAGTAGTTTAAAAGATCACAAAATGCTATCAAGAAGAAGGGATTTAGGGGTCTTTTTACTTTCTAGATGAAGGTTAGGGATAGTAAGTGACTTGTCCATGATAACTTGGCTAGTTGGTAGCAGAATCATACATTAAACAGGTGACTGTCTCCTTGCAACTCCAGGCTTTCATTGTCTGACAAATCAGGAGGTTAGAGCGTCACTGTTTAGTGCCCTTGAAGATAGATAATACTTGATTATCATATATCCCCACAGGATTTAATCACAATTCTATAAAGCCCGTATATACCCTAACATTAGCTTAGCACCATGAGGTAGATTCCTTTAAAGGACACACATTCCATTAACTAGCTGTGCTGTTCAGGTCTCACCTTTTTAAACAAATGGGGCGGGAGGAGTGCATCTCCAAGGTCTCCTCTACCTTAGAATGTCTATGGCTGTATCAACCCTGCACTGGCTTTGTAAAAATTGCAATCATGTGTCTCACTTATCTATTTATGGTCCTAATTGCTATAAATAATTGAAGAGTACACACATGTGCAAGACACATTATTCTGCCTGAAAATACTGTTGCCTATGTAAATGTTCAGGCTCCTTATGGGTCTATTGGTAGTTGCTAAAGGTCTGGGATCTTTAGACAATAGAGCCAGGCCTGAGAAGCATTCTCTCTGGGCATTAAGAAGGGAATCTGGTGATAGCTTATATTTTGGGTTGTCTAGCACTTTTCTCTCTTTTCTCCCCATCAGTTTCTATTTTTATTAACTGCACATTTTTAAATGTATATGACATGCATATACAGTGTTCCAAGTACAAAAGGATGGATGGACGGCAGGAAGATACTATCCCTAGGTTCCACTCCTAAAAGGAGCACCAAGATATTTTGCAAGGGCTGATGATTTTTTTGTGGGGGCATTGAACATTTACTAACAAAATTGGGAAAAACTTAGAAAGGCCAGAGCAAGATGGTCACCTCACCAGTGTTCCCAATGAAGCCCAGTCCTTAACATCTGCCACTGGAGTTAATTTCAGTGAGCTCTGGGCAATACATTTAAACCTGTTTCTCCATTAGATACCTCGAGCAAATAAAACTTACCATCCTGAAGACGAACACAGACCACAAGACCTATGAATTCTATATCCTCTCAGGCTTACAAGAAGAAGACAGGTACTGAATAATAGACTAAGGTATCCAAGAGGGACAGAATTGATGTGGCAAACTCCACTTTGAAACCAGTGATCTGTGAGGTATGGGGAAGATTGTAGTCACAAGAAAAATGAACTATTGCTTGATGAAATCAGCCTACTAGAGAAAAATTACTTGAGCCATTTAAAACCCATTTGTCAAAAAAAGCAAATAAATGATCTCGATTTGCCTTCTGCTTCTGGTCACAGTGCCGTGTGGGATGATCTAAAGAAGCAGAAAGCAGGAAGGCTCAATAGCGCCTCCCTCTTTAATTTCTATAATTTCGTGTTTGGAGATAATAATGGTGATGCCTTTTATCTCTGAAGGGTGAGAAGCTCATTTTTACATCAAGTAAATTATATACATTCATTAAGATTTTCCACTTAAAATGAGTGATTCTATTTTCTTTTGAATTCTGTTTGTGAATGTTCCTGCTATTGTGAAGCATAATGACTTGCAAACCGTTGCCTCCTTTATTGAAATGACACAACATTGCATTTCCCTTTGTAATGTCTTATTCAAAGCAGCATATATTTATAAAGTAGCTATTACATTTAAGTCACTATTCAGAACATTGTTGGAAACACCCTAAATAAGTAGGCAAGTTTGTGCCCTCAAGAAGCTTAAATTTAAGTGTAAAAAGTATCAGACAGCTGCAGAAACACACACTATTAAATGGGTGCCAGAAGACAGTTCAATACAGAAGGGATAATAGAAATATCTGATGAACGGGAACAATTTGAAAGATGGAAGTAGTTTTGGGGTAAGTCTTAATAAGGAATGTATATAGTCATAAGCATTGAATGTTAGACTTAAAGGACTCTGTGTGTGTGTGCAACTAAAGTGTGTACATTAAAAAGACCTTGTGTGTGGTAACTAGTGTTGGTCTGGACCAACTAGTTCACAGGGAGACTTACACAAGCCAGAGGGATTTGGGGCAAATGAAGAAAAACAGTAAAGAATTTAGTCGTTTAATTTCTTAGTTAATTGAGAATAGCTGCAGACTTCAGAGCAGAGACTTTCTATGTTCACACCTGTCTGATCATGCTGTCTTGCTGCTGGCTTCCACCTTAAAATGAGGTAAGAATAGAGAAGAGGTGAAGAATATGAAGGAAGATGAGAAATGATGAGAAGTTCAACAAATAGTATTCAGGGGGCAGTACCTCCATCTCTGATATCTCAGGAAAGTGCTTGCTACACAAGCCTGGAGACTGGGGCTCCCTGTAAGATGCTGAACACCCTAGTTTATGCTTGTAATTCTAATGCTGGGGGTGCAGTAGAGATGAGAGGATCCCTGAGCATAGCTGGCCAGCCAAATAGGTAGGCCACGAGTCCTAGGAAGAGAACTTTCTCAAAAAGAAAAGCAGCTGGCTCTCAAAGAAGCACAGCTAAGATGTTGCCACACAAATACATACACACATACACACACACATACACATACACACACACACACACACACACACACACACACACCTCCCTGTACTCAGATATCTCCCTAAACATGCAGTCCTGCACAGTGCATGTATGTGCATGTACAACAGAAAATGATAGGTAAAATATACAGTACGGGATGAGGGGGCCACATAGAACAGAAGGTCAGGGTTATGTGGCTGAGGCCTGATTATAGGGAGGATGTAGGCAGCAGAAAGCCTAGGAGGTTGCAGGGAGAAACTACACTTGGAACCTCTCAAAAAATGTATTTCTGTTGCATTATTTGATGTCACTATTTCCCTTTGAGTTTTTTCTATCTAATGTTATTTCTTCTTTAATTAAAATGAAAGGAAAAATACCCAACACCTGGAAAAAGGTGGGGAATGATGGTTTGGGGAAAGTATGATGAAAGTACTTTACATACTTGTGTGAAAGTGTCACAGAAAAAAAGCATTACTCTGTCCAATACATACTATCAAGAGTTTATAAAATAAAATTCCCAGCAGTTTCCCAGCCCCTTAAATGTAGGGTTCACCTACAGCTCCTTCCCCACAATGTCTCAACAACATTCATGCATCCAAAGCAAGTTGAGTTAAGTGTCACAAGATAATGTGACTGTTCTCACAGGTATTAATAGAGCCAGTCAATTTTTTTTAACCTTTCTTTCTTTTAAATTTATTTTCTTAGATTTTTTTTTGCAGCAAAAGACATTTGAAGTAATAAATAAGACTTATTCAAATGTGTATTTGGTACCATAGTATAATCAAAATGATATTGTAATGTTTTTAGGGAAGACTATAGGCACTTTATATCTATACATTTAAAATTTATATAATATATAAAAGTACTAAGTGACCTAAAGTTTTCTTTTAACAACTTGAAAATTCTATTGTTTTCAAAATTTAATAATGAGTTCATGATTTTTATGAGATATTTTCTTTATTTACATTTCAAATGTTATCCCCTTTCCTAGTTTTCCCTCCAAAAATCCCCTATCCCTCCCCCTCCCCCTGCTCCTTAACCCACCTACTTCCTCTTTCTGGCCCTGGCATTCCCCTATACTTGGGCATAGAACCTTCACAGGACCTAGGGCCTCTCCTCCCATTGATGACCGACTAGGCCATCCTCTGCTACATATACTGCTAGAACCACAAGTTCCACCATGTGTTTTCTTTGATTGGTGATTTAGTTCCAAGGAGCTCTGGAGATACTGGTTAGTTCATATTGATGTTCCTCCTATGGGGCTTCAGAACTTTTCAGCTCCTTGGGTACTTTCTCTAGCTCCTTCATTGGGGACCTTGTGCTCTGACAAATGGATGATTGTGAGCATCTACATCTGTATTTGTCAGGCACTGGCAGAGACCCTCAGGAGACAGCTATATCAGGCTCCTGTCAGCAAGCTCTTGTTGACAACTGCCATAGTGTCTGGGTTTGGTGGTTGTTTATGGGATGGATCCCCAAGTGGGGCAGTCTCTGGAGGGTTGTTCCTTCAATCACTGCTCCTAACTTTGTCTCTGTAACTCCTTCCTTTAGTATTTTGTTCCCCCTTCTAAGAAGGACTCTGAGCTTTTGGACTAATATCCACTTATCAGTGACTGCATATCATGCGTGTTCTTTTGTGATTGGGTTACCTTACTCAAGATGATATCCTCCAGATCCATCCAGTTGTCTAAGAATTTCATAATTTCATTGTTTTTAATAGCTGAGTAGTACTCCATTGTGAAAATGTACCACATTTTTTGTATCCAATCCTCTGTTGAGGGACATCTGGGTTCTTTCCAGCTTCTGAGCCACTCAATTTTAATTTAACATTAAGCAAAATGTCAAAGAGCCTTGCCCAGACAGTACAGCAGTCACAGATTCTAGCACCATGAAAGTGGGTATTCTAGTGTCAGGGATGCAGAGAATGGCTCTCTGAATGGGCTTTGGGTGGATGAGCAGCAGGTTCATGACTACGGAGTTATCCCAAGCTGATGATACTGGGATAATACAAACCAACAAACAAATAAACAAACAAACAAACCAACAACCCTTCTAGTTTAGGTCTAATGTGAAGAGTTTCAAGAATCTTAGAATACAAACACAAAAGCCTCATTTGGCCCAAGCAGGGACTATTCCCCGACTGCTGTTACTAGGTTGAAATCTTATCAGTTACCACATTGGCAGGAGATCTAAAAGCTCCCTACCCGAGCTAATCAAATTAGAAGATGTTTGTCATCCTTCCCTAGCTAGCAGGAAATTAAGTTTCACTGAAGCACTAGGGCCAGGCCCTGGGTATCCGAAGACCCTCCCTGGGAGACAGGCTCGCAGGACTCAATGCTCTGCTTCTTCCCATTCTGATTACTTTTCTCAGGGAAGAGACATCTTTAAGGTGACTTTAATATTTTACACAGCCGTTCCAAGCGCAGCATCCCTGTCCCTGTCAGTCACGTGGTAAGGTCTCACCTCATACTGGTGGAGATTCTGAACAAAAATTTTATGATTTTTTTTCTTTGTCAGTAATTGACAGTTTTGTGTTGTTCTGACTGAAAAGCATTGCAGCTATGACAATCTGTAGTCTGATGCTGAATGGAAGGACAAATCTTACTGGTCTCTCAAGCAATGGTTTTCTATAGACTTGCTTTCACAATGCTCTTTGTTACACTGTTATCCAGGCCCGACCTAGCTCTCTGTTGAGATTCCAGGACTCACAGCCTTGGAAGTATACTCCTCCCAGCTGATTTTAACAAGATAAGGAAGGTGTGTTATAATTTCCTCCTGATATAAATGATTCGATTTCTTTCTTAAGCTCGGCTGTCTATTTTTGATCAGAGATGCGATATTGGAATTTGAACAGGTCAAATGTACAAACTACTTATTAGTGAGTACATACCATGCATGTCCTTTTGGGTATAAGTTACCCAACCAATGGACAGAAGCAGCTGACCTCTGCTGTTGAATTAGGGAGGGCTGAAAGAAGCTGCGGAGAAGGGTGACCCTGTAGGAGCACTAGAAGTCTCAATTCTGGACCCCTGAGATCTCTCAAACACTGGACCACCAAACAGGCAGCATACACCAGCTGATATGAGGCCCCCAATACACATACAGTGGGGGACTGCAGGGTCTGTGTTCATTCATAGATGATGCACTTAACCCTCAAGAGACTGGAGGCCCCAGGGAGCTAGCTTAGAGGTCATATGGGGTGGAGGGTGGGGACATCCACGTGGAGACAGGGGGTGGGGAGGAGGTTTGGGATGTGGAATAGTTGGAGTATGGATGGGGTGGGTGGAGTGTAAAATAAATAAATAAGGTTTTGTTTTTGTTTTTTTTTCATGTGTGAACTACCATCAAGAGATTCAGAAACCTTGGCTCCCTCTTTCCTGGCTCACATTCTCCAGTTCCCATCTAATAGTAATGATTTTTTTAAAATGTTATTAAATAAACTTTGAATATCCTTGAGGGGCTAGAGCAATGGCTCAGAGGCTCTGAATACTGGCAGCTCTTTCAGAGGACCCAGGTTTGATTCCCAGCATCCACATGACAGCTAACAAGCTCCTATAACAAATGGCATCTTACTGCCCTATTCTGGCTTCTTCAGACACCAGGCATACACATGGACCACAGACACACATGCTGGCAAAACACTCATGCACATAAGAAAATAGAAAATAAACAAAGCTTTAAAAAAAAAAACTTTAAAATCTGATATTCTGCCTAACCCCCTCCAGGGCCCCCAAACTGTCAGGAAAGAAAAATGAGTAGTTCCCTTCGCCTTTCAAATATTAGGTAATTTCTCATTTGTTTATTCTGTAAGGTGTCACGTGTGCATTAGCTTTCATTTCCGAATCAATTCTGAGTTGAAAATAGAGTCGGGTGCTGTATTAACAGTCACTCTGGCCATTGTGATTGATCCCAGAAACATCCCGACTGAGCGTTCCCTTGCTTCTTTTCAACCAGCCAAGTTCCTGAAACAGAAGCAGTCGCTATTATACAGCGTCCGTATCCAAAAAGCTCCTAGCATGTACCAACCTGAAGGGGACTAGGAAAGGAAGTCTGCACTTTTAGCTTTTTATGCTCTGTGTTTGCTCTTCAGTATAATCCAAAGTTGCCTAGTCAAATGCAATCGTTGTATTTCCAAATACATTCTGGCAGCTTGTCCCTGCGTCACCGTTTTCACCGGGGCCCTTAAAATCTTGCTTTCTCTTTTGTGGGAGACACATTTTGCATTCATAAACCATTGCGTGTTGCTCATTTAACTCCACTCCCATACTCCTCTTCAAGTGCATTTCAGAGTGACCCCGCATGTCAGCACTAGAGCATTGTACAGTAAATAGACTGTTTTGCTTCATAAATCAAGCATACAAACTTATAGCCAACTTCAGCATAAAAAAAAGTCCCAGAAATAATATGAGCCAGCTGCAGGAGATAGGCTTTGTATTCATAAAGCTAGCTTTAAATTACTGACATTTAAATCCAGACTTGACAAAGCGGAGGCCATTTTGGAGGATTCTGCGTAATCCTCATGAAATTCCAAGTTTTTCTTTTGTTGTTGTTGTTTTTTCAAGGAGATTCACTTTTAAAAGGAACTAGGCTGAGATTTTTGTCTTTGATGGTATCTAAAGGGTGCACGGGGAGCCAGGTCACTTAATTATTCAAGTCACTTTGCAAGTCATTTCTGGTTTCATTGGGAACCTGCTCTCTGGGTCATAGCTCTCCTATTTTTATTGCCCCAATCAGCAGTAAAATGCTAAGGTAATCTGGAAAATTCAGGTTTGGATTTCGTTCCCCCATCGAAATCAAATTGACCACTAACATCTCGCTGAGCGTGTCCAAAGATAGAAACTAATTTTACTTCAAGCAGCAATTTGCATTTATCCTTTGAAATATAAAAGAAAGAAACCGGAAATCTTTGCAGCTCGGTGATTGGTCAGACTTCCGGTGTTCACCAGTCCTTTTATTTCCGTCTTCCTTTTTAAGTAGGGATTTTAGCATTCAGAACTTAAAAACACTTACTTCCAGGGGTCCCCTTAAATCTCACTTTGAAAAATCACCTTTAAAGATGCCCCTCCACCCCCAAGCCATGGAACAACTGTTTACACAAACCTGCTAGCCAACACAATTTTTCTGAAATAAAATTATATTATCTGTCAATTAATTTTAGTTTACTTGAGCTCTCAAAAGAAAATCTGCTTTTTTTTTAGTACAAAACTAAGTGTTTTAAAAATGTAATTACAAAAATATAAGAATGTCTATGTGGCAGGAAAAGCTAAAGTCTTTATTTCCTCTTCCATCTAGAATTGAGATATATTGCTATTTTATTAGAAGTATTTATCTGAAAACTATAAAATGAAGTAAACTAGATTAAATGCTTTTTTTTTTTTATTTTAGTGTCCTTACTCACAGATTTTCTTTGTTCATTCAGGACAGAAAAGTCTATAAACATAAATTGCTCTCTGGAGTTCGATTACTTTGTTTGGGATGTAACAAGATCTGTGAGTTAACCTCAGGTAACACAAATGAACTAAAAAAAAAAAAACCAAAAAGAACGAGAAAAAGAAAAAATTGTTCAAAAATTTATGTAGTTCAAAATTTGTCAGATTTGTTGAAATGAATAATGTGTTTGGATTTTTGGAAGACCTTTACAAATTTTGAGCCTCCTGCAGCTCCATTTGGTGTAAAGCCTTACACTATAAACAAGGGCTCCATCTGTACTTTTGAAATAACTATTCAGTTTTCCATTTCAGTACTCAGACAAAGTGACGCGACAAACTGAAAAGCAGAAGTTACAGTGTTCGAAGAAGTTAAAGTGTAAACATTTAGCCAATTCATCTGCTCAGGGACAGACAGAGCGCTCAGGAGCCCACAAATCAAAGGGAAGGTTCTTGATCACAAGGTTCTCTAGTCAGCCAGGGGTGAAGGGAGGAAAGGTAAAAGGAGGGTCTTTCTGATCACCTACAAAATCACATCTGAGACTTCAGTCTACTCAGAATTCCAAGTGATCTGCAGTGCTTTGCTACACTTCGAAGTGAGGTATTTCATTTACTAACTTTAGATTTTTCTGCCTATCCTCTACCCCACCTCCCCCGAGCTTCCGGTCACTTACTGGGTTCCATATTTGGAAGAAGGATAAGAAATCACATTTCCAGAAAAGAGACTAGGGTGATTACAGCTGTTGGAAGCCCCTTTGATGGAGCTCAGCAAGCCACGTTATAGAATGTGGGCTGAGTCATATTATTTTTCAATTCAGCTCAACAGGAAATTACAGATCACCAGTGCGCAAGGTTTTATGATCCGGTGTTCTGTGATCTGCATGAAGCAGGAGCTGTCATTGTAAAGTAAAATGTAGGTATAAACGAATGGGGACGACGGGGAGCTAATAAATTCAGGCTCTCCCACAGCATTTGGTATGTGTCATTCTCCTGGTGCCAAATCGGTTTTCACTAATACTTTCTAGTTGGGACCTGTGGGAGGGCTGTGGCCCAATCCTTGTCCCTGTCATCCTGTGGGGGTGGGGTGGAGGGTGGGTGGAGGTTAAAACACGCCCCAGTTACAGTTGCAATTTCTTTGACTCTGCATGCTGGTTTGTAATCCTTAAGCAGGACACCCTCCCAGGCTGCAGCCTTCGCAGTAATGCAACTTTTTCCTTTCCCACTCTTCCACGCTTTCCCTTCTGTCTTAATGCAAAGGTCTTTGTCCAGAAGCATTTGTGCCTGTTAGTGGTGTGCTCTCCCTGGCTTCCTGTAGCACAGTGATCTTCTCTATGAACTTCGAATACCGCCCTCCCCACACCCACACACAGCACACAACCCAGCATCCTTGACTAGCCTGCACGTGTGTATTTTTCTTTCCAATAAGTATAAGTGTTCTCAGAAATTTTAGTGCCCTTTGTACCTTTCGGCCTGTCTGAGAGCACATAGTAGTCTGTCAAGGATATTTGACTTAGCAGTGAAATATTGAACATAGGTCTGTGACAATGGGTGAATTGACGTGCGACATTCTCCTCATGGCATCAATTTTAGGTAAGATTATTTTCGTGACTGACTGATGACAGTCTTATTTTATTTTAAAGATGAAAACATAGCTGCCATCAAGTCTCTAAGATGTAGATTGTAACAACAACAACAACAAAACCCTTAAATTTAATAAAGTTTATTTGCTACAGGTATCCTGAGAGAGAGAGAGAGAGAGCAAGAGAACCCAGGTTGAGAGGAAAGGAAGGGAAGCCAGGCTCTTTGATGTTTGCCTTTCAGTGAGAGCCCTAAGGGGTAGATACAGCCTGCCTCACTGTGTGCTTGAGAAGCCAGGAATTTGGAGATGTTACATTAATTGTCCAATGTCACTCAGAGATAGCCTAAGCCTTGTTGTTTCTTCTTTCCATTTTCCACCATTATAGTAGTAAGAAAGCATCAGCTTTTTAGGTAGCTGGGTCAACATTTTGCAAAGACCTATTAGTGATAAGAGGAACACCACCAGCCTTTCCTTCCTGGGTGATGCTCTTTCTGAAGATTCGAGGAGATTGGAGTGGCTCTGAGGGTGGAAATCCAACAGCCCTCCCAGACTTTTCCAGTTATGCTTTGCCTCTTGACTGGATTTGTAGCTCATGTTCAGGAAGCTGGTGGGTCTCTTGGATCTGTTTCAGGAATGGTTAAGTCTGAAGGCACAGAAGATTCGTATCCTGAGTCTGTAGGATGCATGCCCACAAAAGAAGAGTAGCTCAACCAGCGGTACAATGGGTGCTCTGTCTTGTGTTGAGTCATCAGTATTCATCCACGAATCCTCTAGGGACAATGGACTCTGGTTTGGTTGGTGGTCACTTATGCTTTCTTGTATGTTTGCTGATGTATTTCATTCAAAGGTCCTTGTTCTTGTTGAACCCCTCCTTTCCTGTCATCTCTCCTGTGTTCTGAGCTTTACGAAGCCAGCTTTGTGTCTTGAGGAATTTTTCATTTCCCAGCACTTGCAATGGGCTGTCACCTCCCCAGGAGCTCCTGCAGAGGTCTAAGGTGCCCACTAAAGACTTTCTGTTTTTTTACACCACTCTGGTCTTAATGAAATGAGGCCTAGTCTCCTGCCCCAGAATACGGGATGGCCTTTTGATTTTAACTAATACAATGTGAAAGAAATAATATGGTATTAGTCCTGAGCCTAGAAGCCTGGAACCCTGGAAGCCTGGAAGTTTCCAATTTCTCTATTTGAAGCCATCTCTTTATAAAAAGCCCAGATCTCTTTAGACCATTCCATCGTTTGGAAACTCAAGCGAACTACATGAAGAGAATTTGTAGGAAGAGACACTCAGCCAGTCCTGAGCCTCTTCAGCCATCACAGCTGAGATAACAGATGGGTGAATGAAGGAGCCATCTTGGATCTCCCAGCAGACAACACCAAGTTGAACAAATTAAGCATTTAGCTTAGCCTCACCTAGCAAAAGATAATTAATCGAAAGTCATCTGTTCTTCTTGCCATCAAACCATTCTTGCCTTAAACTTATCACGTGTTTTTTGTTACCCAAATAACAGAAAGAGCTCCTTAGAGCTTATATCCCGGTGTGAGCCAGTGTGCTATTCAACAAATGCTATTATTGTTCAGATGCAATCAAATCTTAAAAATATGAAAACAGTGGCTCATTGTCACCAGCAAATATATGAGGTACTCTTTATCTACTGTGCGAGACAGACTCCCACCTAAGCAGGAAGTGTGAGTGCTGGATCTTAGTCATTTCCCATTTTCTGGGGCCATCTGTTAATTATTTGTCAAAAAAAAATGTTGGCCTGGCAGTGGTGGTACATACCTTTAATCCCAGCACCTAGGAGGCAGAGGCAGGCAGATTTCTGAGTTCAAGGTCAGCCTGGTCTATAGAGTGAGTTCCAGGACATCCAGGGCTACACAGAGAAACCCTGTGTCGGAAAACAAACAAACAAACAAACAAACAAAACAACAACAACAACAAAAAACAACCAACCAACCAACCAAAAAGCCAATTCTAGCAAATAGGTCTAGAAGTGAAGTTTCCTGCAGAGCATTAGAGAGATCTGTCCTAGAATAAGTAAGATGGCAGGCTGCCAGACTGCGGTAGTCACCATTGTCACACAGGCATTGAAGAGCCTTGGAGGTCATTTAAAAAATAAGAGCAATGGGAAAATAGACTACTTGGGGAAGGCTCTCACATCAACAGGAGTTCAGCCAGGCTCTACAGCAGAGGCATCACTCAACCTTGTCAGTCAGTCAGTCAGTCAGTCAGTCAGTCAGTCAGTCAGTCAGTCATTACACCAAGTTTCATTTCCTTTCAGACATTTTCTGTTTCTTCAATTATGACTTTAACTCCCCTTTCAGCAAAGAAGACTCAAAACCATTCATTTTATGCTAAGGAGTGATTTTACCCTCGATTGTGGTAATTTAATGTACCTGACTTAAAAGATTTGACAGTCAACATAACACAAAGCTTACTGCCATTTAAATTATAAGTGTTTTGGACCTGGATGACTCCAGTTCCAGCAGATCTGACACCCTCATGCAGACATATGTGCAGGAAAAACACCAATGCACATAAAATGAGAATAAATAAATCATTACAAAATAAAATCTGAGTATTCTAAAGTACATGCTTCCTCCCTATGCCACTGGTAAAATTTTTTTACACATTTTAATAAGTAAATTCTTGTAGTTTTGACTACTGACAAATAGTTCTTTTGACTCAAAACATTATCAATCCACCCAAACACATTGCATTTCTTTTATACCTCCTGTTAGCGACTTAGTCCTTGCCCCTCAAATTAATAAGAAACCTTTAAGAAGCACTTTATGCTAAAATATGTCTCAAATGGTTAGTTTGGAGTTCTTAAAAGGAAGGAAAAATAGAAAATATCTAACTTGAAAAAATATCACTCATCTTTTGTAACTTTCTCTGATGGTAAAATGCTGGAATCGCTCTCTCTCTCTGTCTCTCTCTCTCTGTCTCAATCTGTCTCTGTCTCTGTCTCTGTACATCTTCATATATATATATATATATATATATATATATATATATATATATATATATATATATTCAGAATATATATATTTATCTTCAAAAATTATCTCTGCAACAGTTAAGAATAAGTTTTGTTTCCAGAACATTCTAGAAGTCTACACGTGGGTGTTTCTAGCTGTCACACTGGTCTTGGCACGTGGTCTTACACGCAGTTATTCTTGATGACTGCATTCCTTCCATCTACCCATCTACCCATCTACCCTTCCATATAGCACATGAGTGATATACTTATTATATCTTGCCCTTATATCCTTTTCAGTCTCTGCTGCTTCATATCTAATTTAATCCTCTTGTC
>LR749562.1:2430780-2483982 GCA_902729485.2 Mus minutoides | reverse complement strand
ACACACACACACACACACACACACACACACACACGAAAAAAACAAAACAAAACAAAACAAAAAACCCAATCAACCAACAAAGAAATTCCAACCCAATTCAATTGTCTCCTGCCCTTTACTTACAAGTTTCAAGGCTAAGTCTTGGTTATATCAGAAATAAATACAGTAATTACCTCTAGCACTTATGATCTTTCTGCCAACCTCTTCTGAGATGATCCCTGAGCCTTGGGGGACAAGATGTGTAATATAGGTATTCCATTTAGTCCTAGGTACTCCATAAGTCTCTTTTTATCTGCATACTGAACAGTTGTGGGTCTCTGTAAGTTATCATCTACTGTAAAAGATATCTTCTGTGTTGAAAGTTGAAAGATGCACTGATCTATGGACATAAAGACAAGAGCACAGGGAACAATTTAATAAAATTTAAATAAATAAAACAACTTAAATATGTCTATTTGGTAGACTCCCTTAGGATCTATGACCTATGTCAGCCACGAAACTTTTGACCTAGTTAACAGTAGCAGGCATGAGTTCCATAGATTCTCTCTGCTTCTCAAGACTCTAAGTTTCTTTATGGAGTATCTTCATCTTGAGTGATCTGTAAAATCATTTGGTGTTGGGTTGGTTGAATGGAACTAAAATCCATCAAGACTGATATTGTCTCATACTTTACCCCACGGTGCCTCTTGGGAGCACATCTCCCTTTCAAAAGAATAAAGAAATTTAGTAAGATAACCAAGGAAAATTAATCAAGCTAGTGAAGAAAATTCAGAAGTTAAATCAAAGTGCCAGGAGAGGCAGGACATGGTGAAGAGTTCAGGGAGACCCATGAGGCTGGACAAATGCGTGAATGACTGCTCAGCACAGAGAGATGCGTGCATGAATCGGGGAGGGAGGAATGTCACCCTAGACATATAGACTAGTATGCATATGTTTACTTAAAAGTTATTTTCCAAATTATGCATGTATGTTAAACACTGTGTTAAACCCTGTTTGCTAAGGGCTTACTTCTGGCAGGGGGTTAGGTGAGCACACAACAGCCATATAAATGACAAGTTTACAGGGACATCAAGGGAGTGGCTAGGTGTTTAGGGTAAGCCAGGAAAACCATCAGTGAACCCTAAGAGGCAATTCACCTGATTGTGGAAAGGGACATCAGATAGATACTCAGCAGAGAGACTTGTCAAACCAGATTCCCTATTGTACGATGAGCCCTTTGGGTATGGAGAACCCCAAAGATAGGTTAGAGTTTTCAGAGGCAGAGCTTAGTAAGGTGGAGCAGCACCGAGGTAGAGTTCTGGGAATTTAACCATTCACCCACAGAACAGGACTAAGTGGGAAAGGGATTTTCTATCCAAATGATACACATTACTTTTTCTAGCATCAAAAATGTATGGATTTCTTTTTTTTTTTTTTTTTTTTTACTTAAGTTCAATGAACATATATGGGACATTACTAGACACTGGACGCTACGTTCAGCAGTTCACGTGAAAGGAATGTGCCTGGAAGCCAAGGAAGATTCAAAGAAAGAGGCATGCCTCAAACATCTCTGTGGGAAAATTAGATTACATACAAGGCACAACTAAACAGGGATGAGAGAAATGCAGTTTCTTCTTTATATCTGTAGAATCCACACCCCTGGAGACAACTCCATACGGGATCTGAACGTTGATCTATATGCTTTAGATATAGATATAGATATAGATCTGAACGTTGATCTATATGCTTGCACAGAGAGTGCTTTAGCCACTGAGATGTCTCTGTAACTCCTTTTAAAATTCTTTTAAAAGAATTTTTGGGAAGGCCATCGGTGCTCCGTATGTTCTGCTTTTCCTCATCACTATTCATTACTTCAGCAAGTTTGTTCAATCACCCCCGTACACGGAGCACATGGCATGGCACATGAGCAGTACTACAGGGATGCTTTAAAGAGCACAGGGAGGGGCTAGAGAAGTGGTTTAGCTCTTAGCAGCCATTACAGCTCTCACAGAGGATTTGAAGTCAGCTCTCAGTCAGGTGGCTCACAACCACTTGTAACACCAGTCCCTGTGGATCTGTCACCTTGGACTCCATGGATATCTGCCATTCACATTTGGCTAGGTATCCATGCACACTCCCCCTCCCCCCTGCCCCATAATTAAATTACAGTAAAAGAATTTTTTAAGTATACATGAGGGTGTTCCATAGAAAACGCACAACTACATGATATTTCATGTACAGAGCTTGAGGATGCACAGATTTTGATATTCTCCAGGGTTCTGGAACCAGTCCCAAGTGGACAACAAAAAGTGACCATCTAGGGTTAATTGGTGCAATATCCTGAAAGTATAAGGATGGACAGAAGTTCTTTTTCCCATCTGTGAGAAGAAGTTTTTGCAACATCTACTAGTGTTACTCATTAACACTGGGCTGCTGGATGGAGCCTGAAGCAGCGCGGAGATCTATATAATGAACACACTGCAGACACGGGTGGTAAAGTCTTTACATTTAGTCATCTCTCCTGTCTAAGCAAGTAATCACACACTGACGCTGGAGGGCTCAAGTGCGGTGGATGAGTCTAGCGACGGAAAGGTCATAAATAGTTAGCAGTCAGAGCTTGGGCCCTCTCTGAACCATTGGAGGCAGCCAGTAAATTGAACAGAGCCCCTTCTGCACACCCATGGAAACAGGCAAGCCACTGCAATTTGCACAGAGTTCAGGGAACAGATCAGGTTTTCAGAAGACCCTGCACATGCTGCATGCTGCGGCTCTCACCTCGGTCACAGAGCCTCTGCCTCACAGCTGGGCTGGAGGAATTAGCTGGCACACCAGAATATTAATGCCAGCATCTTTTATCACATGGGTTGGGGATTTGCAACCATTTGGAAAAAAAAAACAAAAAAACAAAACATAGCACCAACTCTGTCTGTGATTATCTGTGATTTAGAGACAGGGGGCAATGTGATTGTTGAAAAGGAAGTCTGTTGTCGAATGTGTTGATGACAGTCTTTGTGTCAGGATGTGAGCTCCGATGTTTGTGTGGCTTTCTTATTTCCAAGTCATCATGGCAGTGCAAAATCAAGATAACAATGAATCCGAGAACTCTTAGGAGCTGATTTAAAGTGAGAATGAGGAATGTTAGGAAGGCATCTCAGTGGGTAAGGCACTCTCTATACAAACATACGGATCCAAGTTCAGATCCCCTGTGCCTGTGTAAAGTCCTGGTGTGGCAGGATGCACTTGTAAAGCCACTGTGGGCATGCTGAAAACACGAGAATGCTCAGAGCTTGCCAACAAGCCAGTTAGCTAATGGGTGAGCTCTGGCTTCAGGAAGAGACCTTATCTCACAACATAAGGTGGAGACCAATAAAGAAAGCTACCTAAAGGGAATGTTGACATCTTCTTCTCCTACACGTACACTAACATGTATAACACACACACACACACACACACACACACACGCACACACACATGCATTAACACACTCACACATGTGTGCAGGGGAGGGAGGGAGGGAGAGAGAGAGAGGGAGGGAGGGAGGGAGGGAGGGAGAGAGAGAGAGAGAGAGAGAGAGAGAGAGAGAGAGAGAGAGAGAGAGAGAGAGAGAGTCAATCCAGGCCAAGAAGCACTAGTCAGTGAATAGCTCTGCATTGTATGTTGTTAATTTGCAGACGCTCACAGAGGGATGACTATTCTGGGATAGGAATAAACTGGGCTGAATCAGGACCAGGGTTTACCCTGGAATGAAGTTTTGTTTAAGACAAAGTCAAGAATTATAGTGTGAGAACCAATAAGGTATAAGAGAAAGAGGCTGGCCTTGACATTGAGGACAAGGTCTTCAGTCAGAAACATAATGCATATGTAGGCCAGAGACTAGCAGGAAGCCAACCCCAGAGCTTCAAGATTCTTACTTGTTTGTCACTGGGTCCCAAAGACAATGCAATTCCTCTCCATGTGTGGCAGATTCTATCAAAAGCCAAATCAGAATCATCTACAAGTGTTTTGTCTGTCAAAGTTAGTAAAATTGACATTTACTAACCACTCAATGACAGCGAATGTCTATTCTGATAAATCACAATTTCTATGTATTTTTTTTCAAAATGGAAGACCTAAGATTGAAATTCTGTTATAAGTTGTCTCATATGAATGATCCCTTTCTCCAGCTCTTAACCTAGTCCAGTTATTCCTTGAATGTTTTCTAAAGTGCAATGCTTGCTGTTCATAGTCTACATCATAATTGCTTCATTCGCTAATGCTTACTAACTGTGCCTTTTGTCTCTTTCGAAAGTCTATATCCTCTTTTGTTACCTATTTCCTTTGCCTTGACCCACCATTAAGTACATATGCCTTTTCTGGACTCCTCACTGGCCTGTGAAAACACCTGTGTCAGTAAAACTCAACCATAGCTCCCATCCATGAGAGATTGCCACAAGAGACAGCACTCATGTATTCTGTGATTCTCTCCTGATGTCCTCAGACTAGGGAATGTGGTCTTTCAGGGGGTGAAGGTTCTCCAGGCTCACCATCGTGTGGTGACATTGTAGATGAGACCTTTCTCCCTCACAATCTTCAGCAGTGTCACTGAAGATTCATTAGCCAGACATTCACTGAGAGTCTACTATGTACCGGGATCCAAAGACATTGAATTGAGTATCTTCTAGTGTTTCAGTGCAAAGAGTGTTAGGTAAAGTCAAAGCCTGCCATGGCAGTGATGAGCACAGAGAATTGGCTATGCTTAGGACTAGTCGGTCTGTGGTAGAGCCTACCTGTGGAAGATTAGTTCTGATGGTCTGACTGCTGAAATGTTACCGGTTCTTTTCTCCTATTTTCCATATTTGCATGTCTCCTTCTATAGCCTAATCCATGTATTTACTGAGCTAAGTGGGTTTCTTCTATATGCTCTAAATGCTATTGATCTCTCTGGACAATGGACTCAAAGATTTCTTTTCTAGACTACCCAGGTCACCACTAGGAAGGTCTCACTCATTCTCCTTCTACACCCAAGAATGATTTGAATTTCATTCATCTTCACTTGCTCCAAATATTAGAGGTGGGATAAGCTGCCTTCCAAGGGTGACCAATTCCTGATAGTGCTGTGTACTGGCTTCTCTTTTAGGTACCTACCTCGCAACTTAAATCCTTATATGTCCCCAGATCTTCTCTTTACTCTCATTTTTTATTGTTGTTTGAGACACACATTTCTCTTCATCTAAATTTATTCAGTCATGTGTTCAGCCATTTTGGAATGATTTAAAGTTTTTTTTTCTACATCTTACTATGGCAGGTACATAACTCCTTAGAAACCCCAATGATGTGTCTCAAGATCCAAATATTTTAAAGAAAATGTGAATTGTTGAATTTCCTAAGGTGTCAGGAGTTACCAAATCGCTGGATAACTGTTATATAATAAGTAGCATGATAATTACATAACAGCAGTATAAGAAATATCATATAAATGTATGGTTAGGTGTGAGAGTCTGAACAGAAATAAATTATCCTAGGATGATACTTAGGGTTTCTCTTCCCCATTTTCCTCATCTGACCAACAAGGATAGTGATGTAAGCAAATCATGAAGATGCATAAAAATGACAGACATAAATTTTCCTGTATAGTCGCTGCCACAGAATGAGTTACCATTACACAAATTCTACTTCCTGCCACTTGGATTTCAGGAAATCATGGATGACAAGACCAAGCAAAGTGTCTGTTGTCTAAAGCTTCACCTCTGCGTCTGATACGTTTTGAGAAACAGTGATGGTGGAAAGAAAAATGACCAGTCTGTACATCGATATATAACTTGAGTATGTATTTAAATATAATTCATGTTAGAAATATTTGTTTATTATGTTATGTTATATAGGTTGTTGTCTATATTCACATATGTAGATATGTGTATCCGTAGTGTACTTAAATATCCTTAGAGTATGTATACACACATTTGTATCACTTATTTTATAATAAACTACTTTATATTAAATTGTTTAAGTACAGTTTTATAGGAGATTCTCTGGCCTATGGAGGACCTTTTTGCAGACAGATGCATGTTATTGCTTAGTTGAAAATATTGCATTCCCTTTGCACAGCATTGGGGCTTGTCAAACCACCAGCTTCAAAACATGTAACTTTTATGTCCTATGGTGTCATTCAAGGACAATTCTTGCTGTGCTACCCTGGATGAAGAAGATATGTTTTTCTCCTACTTCCAGAGACTATAGCCCTGTTTCTAAAGGACTGCCTTATGCCGTCAACTGAAGCGTTTCATGACTCTGAGACTCCACTCTTGCCATGGAGGTAGAGTCTTATCTTCTTTGTCAATATACAAACATGAGAACATCAGACCCACACGAAGAGGTAGCTTAACAACATCTTCAGAAAGCACCCTGGGCTGTAGAGATGATTTAGCAGTTAAAGGTAATATCTGCTCTTCTAGATGACCTAATTCAATTCCCAGCACCCACATGGCAGGTTTCATCTGCCCAGAACTCTACTTCCAGGGGATTCAACTTTTGAATTCCAGGGGGATTAACATTTAATGGATTCTCTTATAAATCTGAGAAGTGTCTTGCAACTTAATTGTAATGAAAGCCAGGGCAACTCTTACTTTCTGTATTGATTCATAGATAGCTAGGATCATGGAAACCACCCTGAGTTCATTTCTATAAAATCAACTTTTTCATTGCGTAAGAACTGTTATTAATATAACTGACCAAATATCAACAGAAGTATAAAGGCAACAAGCTATTCATTTATATTTGTGAAACTATTTAAACAAACAAAAAAAAGAGTTGGAGCTGGTGTTATCATTTTAACCTAATCTTCAGTACTGAAGGGAAGAATTTCCAGTTTGGTATGTATTTCACAAATGGATGCTCACAAGCAGGGAGGCCAGAGATCTCTCCATCTAAGACTCTTGCTCCCAGTAAAGTCTGCAGTGGGCAAATATGTTAAACGGATAACACTTACGAATTTTGAGATGGACCACAAAATCTATTTATAAAAGATTTGTGACAATCCAAAGTGCCATTAGGAATGTTGAAAGCATCTTTTATTTCTAGTTCCCATCAATGGGCAACTTTTGAAACTGTGGATCTGAGAGGCCTAGCAATGAAGCACTATATGGTATAAAAAAAGAGCTACCTTTACCTGTAATGAGAGAAGAAATATTTTTTATTTTGCCTCTCTTTTTAATATTATTTTTGAGGGGAGTGGTCTCCTGTAGCTAAGGGTAAACTGTGGCTTATCGTATTACTAAGGATGGCTGGGTCTCCTGCCTCTACTTCCCAAATGTTGGATTATGGGTATGATAAAGGCTAGCTCATCGATCCTTTCTAAAAAATAGTGCTAGGTGTGGTGTCTAATGCCTTGCATACAGCAAATGTGTCTTTGACCACTGGGCTTCTTATTTTTGATATTTTTTCTTTTCTCTATAAATTCTCATTGATGGATTAATTATGCATGCTAAAACTTTAAAATTATTTGCTACTAATCCTTAAGCCATCTGAAATACGGCATCTAGTCTTTATATCTTTTTTTTTCAAGGTGGTTCCACGTGGGAGAGGTTTATGGTGCAAGGAGAAAGGGGGCGACGAAGCAGGTAGAAGGGCAGAGAAGAGGAAAAAGAGAGAAAGGGGGGAGAGAATAAAGAAAAGAAAAAAAGGAGCGAGGAGGGGGTGACTTCCTAATTTATGCGGAAAATGATGTCACACCATTGAGGGTGGGGATTGAGCCAAGTGGATTGTGGGATTGAAGGTCATTGTCCTGGCAACGCAGGTCAAGGGTCACATAGTTAGGTGGGGCTTGGAGTGTCCTGGTGCTAACATTCCTCCCTTCTTGTTATTATAAAAAGAAGGGGAGAAAAAGAGAGGCGAGACCAATGGTTAAGAGGGAATGGGAGGGTTGTGTCTCTTAGGCTACTTCCTGCTGTTTAGGGGCGTCGTCAGGGTATATCTGGTCTTCACCATCGGAATCCGTTTGGTATTCTTCTATGGGCAGCAGCTGGTAATCCTGTAACAGGAGCTGATTAGCAGTTTGGTTAGAAATTTTTGTACTTGTCGTTGAAGGAATGTAGAGACAAGATTAATAAGATAAGGAGTGAAGGATAATGCCAGGAAAATGACCAGGAAAGGTGGTAAGAGTGGAAGGATCCACTTCCATATGGGGTTCTCAAAGATACCAGAACTGGATGTCTCACGGTTACTGAAGTCTCTTATGTGTGCCTGTAGTTCCTGGATTTTATTTTTCACTATTCTGGATTGATTGACATAGAAACAGCATTCTTCCCATAGGAATAGGCAGAGGCCACCTTCTTTAGCTGTCAAGAGGTCTAGTCCTCGCCGGTTTTGAAGTACCACAGCTACCAAGGAATCCATCTGCTTTTGGATAGTAAGCACAGTTTAAATGAACAGCAGGGAAAAAGATGAAAAGGTCCCAACTAATCCAGTGTCTCGTCCAGCGAGGTCGGGTTTGGCTACCAGAGTGAAGCCTCATTCTCTAGGATGGGAGACAAGATGGGTGGTCTTGATGTCTTCCGAAGATAATTCCTCTTCATACACATCAACCCTAATAGTCTTTATATCTTAACACCGTTTTTTTTTTCTGTTGTTACTGTTGGTTTACGATCTTTTCCAGTAACATTTCTCCTACTCTCAGTTTAGCTCAATTCTGAGTACTCCTCCTTATCGTGAAGACAGCACCATTTTCTTGCTTCGTTTTCGTGATGCTTAACTGTATTTGGCTTTTGCTTTACTGATTCATTCTCGTGGAGTGATTTTGGCTTTGGGATTACTCTCCAGAAACTTAGCCTACAACAGGAACTCTGTAATTCCCATCCCCAGGCCTAGACTGCTCAAGTCTAAATTTCCACTTAATTATTTTAGTGAGCACTGCCAATCTAGAAGCACCTGCCATCTTGGTTACTAATCCCAAGCATTCATGGAAAGGCCTGGGATTCTCCAGTGAATAAAGCAGTCTTGTCGAAAGGGAGGTCTTCTTTTCCATTACTAGCATATCACGCTGATAGGAGAGATTTGAGTATCAATAGGAAGAATGCAATGAAGGCCGATGTGATTTTATTTTCTTAGCCATAGACTTTCCATTCCCCAGGTATAACATTCACTCCTGGTTGTTAAGCTGGGGAGAGAAATAAGGGGAAACAAAAGACAGCCTTAAAAGCTTCATGGAGTCGGTTCCCAGAGCAATTGGGAGCTCTTCATCATCATACCCTGAGTGCGCATGTGCAAGGCAAATTTGAAGGCGCATAAATGTAGCAAGCAGATGCAAGTCATGTCTGGAGAGAGAGAAGTATTACCGTGAGCTTTAGAATAGCCATTGTGGGACAGAGGAGAGAGAGCACAGCCCGAGGTTTCAAGAGCTCCTTACGGCGTTGACAGGAGAGCCAGCTGCTCCTGTGGTCCTCTCAAGAAATGGCCCCAATTTGGTTCATTCATAGTAGACGAACAAAAGGCGGTGGAGCTGAAGACTGGGAGAGCGCTTTGGGACTAAACGGTTCTTGCTATGTCTGTGAGAGAGCAGATGACTTGATCTCTTTAAGATCATCAACTATCAAACAGAAACAGCAGATATCTACCAGCACAGGTTGTGAATAAGAGAGGAAGCGTTTAAACATCTGGCTCAGATTTCAGCACACAGTGTCTTCCAGCAAATGAGATCTGGGTTGTTATGGCTGTGTTATTGAAGTACAAGGCTAACCCTTGAGCCATGAGCTTCTGATGTACCAGGAATCATCCTTTAGAGAACAGATCCTGGATTCAAGTCTGTCGGAACTGAGAAGTCATGCTGCAGTATTTGAGGAGGAGTGGGAGTTCCTGTGTTGGTGTATATTTGTTACAGAAACACTTTCTCTATGGTATCCATGATTTATACTTCTCTAGAATAGACTAAACTGTCTCTATCTGAAAGGGGGGGGGCAGGGCTGGCTGTTTAAAGACTAAGAATACATAGCATTGGGGTCAATGGCCTCTGCAAGCCCTGAAAACCAAGCCCCACCCCCCAAAAAGGTGCGGAGGCATTTAGGTAAGTACGCTTGGACTTAGACAAATGTGGTCCATTCTTTCTTAGAGATCAGGGTTTTAGTCAGCTGGAGGGTAGACACACAGAAGTACTCCAATCTGTTATCAAATTGCTCTCTATGTGGCTAATCTAAAAAACAAACAGGATACAAGAAAGAAAGAAAGAAAGAAAGAAAGAGAGAGAGAGAGAGAGAGAGAGAGAAAGAAAGAAAGAAAGAAAGAAAGAAAGAAAGAAAGAAAGAAAGAAAGAAAGAAAGAGAGAAAGAAGCAAAGAAGGGAGGGAGGGAGAAAAGAAGGAAGGAAGGAAGGAAGGAAGGAAGGAAGGAAGGAAGGAAGGAAGGAAGGAAAAGTCTGATGCAGATCCATTCAGTTTGATATTGTAGATTCCACAAGAACAGTGTGTTAAGTCCCTTGTGATCCCATCTAAAGATCAAGCACTGACAAGAAATTCTAACCGACAAGGAAAGAAAACAAGTGCACAATCATAAATTAAAATTAAGGAAGTTAAATATGATATAAAATCATTTAATCTTGCTGATTTATACTGGCTTTCAGAGGTAATTCTTTACTAACGCTTACGTTTATTGCTCTTTTGACTTTTTTAATTACAGTAAACCCCAAATTCAATTATGCACTCTACTATATATTTCAGGCAGTAGTATTGTAAATAAAAGCAAAACCAATTAATAATGTGCTTAGCCTAGCAAATGTGAATCAAGTATACAAAAAAATATAAAGAAATGGTGTGCATGTAGTTTGATCAAGGTTTGAAAGCTCTGGAAACAAATCTACCTGGTTAAGCTGGAAAATCTGGAGGTTGAAAAATGACAATTCTTTTTGTTGTTGTTTTTAAAGGGGCACTTTTAAATAAATTACTCCTAACATGTTATGGAAGTTGCAGTTTTATAAATTTAGGGGAGATTTAAAAATATGTGTATGTTGGAAAACTGCAGATTTCCTATCAGCTGTCAGCACGTGGTTTGTTCTGTCCTTTTGTTTTCTCTGTCCTTTTGTTTTCTTAGGATTTTTTTTTTTTTTTTTTTTTTTTTTTTTTTTTTTTTTTTTTTTTTTTTTTTTTTTTTTTTTTTTTTTTTTTTTTTTTTTTTTTTTTTTTTTTTTTTTTTTTTTTTTTTTTTTTTTTTTTTTTTTTTTTTTTTTTTTTTTTTTTGTGGGCTTATCTCCTTTATCCTCTTCGCCTGGCAGATGCTTTCGGGATGATACAGGCTGATCCAGCTGTGTTTTGGGTTCTTTAAACATCTCACACTATTCCTCAAATGTTTGGGGTTTGACAAAACCCCAAGTGCATTTGGCCATGCGCGTTTTTCCCTTGATTTTTAAACACATGTGGGTTTTATGGGAAATTTCATCCATGTGTTTTTGATTCCTTTACACTTAACTCATCAAAATGTTGTTGTGTAAGGTCTCTTTGATGTCCAGGGAACTTTGAGCTATCCCCCCCCCCTCCTTCTTTTTTATGGGATACTTTAATCCTTTTTTCTTAGAAACAGGAAGTTGCAGGAATGCCAAGAAGAAATGAAGCCCCACTTCAGCAGGGTGGTGTTTGATCGAACAGTTAAAACTTTAAAGCCCCAAATCTGCTTCAGGATTTGACTGAGAGAACTCACCTGCCCATTAATTTCTTGTTAAATTTGTTGCTTCTCAGTGGTTTTTGAAGTAATAAAAGGTTATATATTTTTTTCCTTCGGGAGCAAATAAAAGGGGGTAGAAAATTATAAAGTGTTTTTAAATTAATATGAAGTCATCTGATAAATGAATTTGTCATTTTAACCTGTTTACTTCTGCCAAATGGAATACTGGAAATTGGGGATAATTACCTCTTGATCTGTTTGTTCCCTAGGGACCTGGGAAAGAACTGGTATACAAGGGAAAAAAAACCCATTTGATAGATATACTTGAGTTCGGTTCTTCCAAACAGCGGAAGAGAAGTGTATAGATTTTTGCATTTCAATGCTTAACACAGCGATAAGGAAATGTCATGCACTCACACCCACATACGAGCGTTATGTAATGCTTTTAGGGAAGCATGTGGTAGAGTTTAAAGCTTGTGAAATAAGCACGGTAATCGTGCCTACGTCTTGGAAAGTGCTTAACTCTGTGAAACTTAAATTAGTTCATACAGTGACAGGCCCCAAGACATCGACTGGCCCGCTGTAGGTTCTTAGCACGTGCAGTCAAATGTGGGTTGGGAATCAACTCCAGGGATGACCAAGCCCTTGCACAAGGGCTCTTCTTTCTCTCCTGCCAGCTCCCTGACTCCACAGTCTCATTGTCAGTACTGTAGAACTGTGTGCGTGGAAATGTCCTGCTCATGGCTCCCCTGCATTAAGAGACAAATGCACTGCATCCTGTGTTGCAGATGAAGCAGTCATTTGCCCAGTGTCACCACATCATGAAGAACAGTTAAGTAGTTTAAGCCAAGCTCTCCCGTCAGCATAGCCTATGCTCTCTATGCTACTTCTCAAGACAAAAGTCGTGACAATCAGCAAATGTTAATGATCCAAATCAAAGACCAGGATACAACAGTACCAGTGGCCTTGTGAAGGTCATCAGAGGCCAAGACCTTAGCACAAAAACTGCTACTTCTGTGCAAATCGTTCATCTGCAGCATGAAAGCCTTTCTAGAATTATGAAGTTAGAGTAAGCAATGAAGAGTCACGATTATAAATGACAAGTTTCTGTTGACAACTCTTTAGTCAGTCTGAACCTAGTGTATCTAGTATAAACCCTTCAGAGTTTTTTCTCCCTCTCCTTCTCTTCTTCATCCTCTTCCTCCTCCTCTTTCTCCTTCTCCTCCTCCTCTTCTTTCTCTCTTCCTCTTCTTCCCACTCTTATTCCTCCTTTTCCTTCCGTGTCTCACCTTCCTTTGTCTTCCCCACTCTTCTGTGCAGCCTTTATTTAAGATTAGATATTAGAACCTAAGGGTAGGGGCCAGAAGAGTTGGACAGACACTCTCATTGGAGAGATCTGGTTATCTCTCTATTCATATTGTGAAGCTGAAGAACTCCATCTTATAAAATAGTTTGCTTCACTATTCCTATCATCAATATTAGCAGACTTAATCCAACAATTTTCACTGACAAGAGGTTTGTCTTTCACAGGAGGCTGTCACAATTGTTAGCGCCTCCACCTTACCCAAAATAGGGATGGGAATGGGCGTGGGGTAGGTGGAAACATATTGTATAAAAATCATGTATTCTGTTAGCTACTTGATAGAGTAGGGAAACAGAACAGGAAACATAGAAATTTCATATTTCGAGAGTCACAGCAGAATTGAGATCAATCAGATATGAAGTTAATCATGTGAGTCACTACAAATGTTCCTTCTCAGACAACAAAATTATTATTTTTGTTCTGTGCTTGGAGAAACAGCTTTTGGGCAAAGGGAGGGGTCTGTATTGTGTTCTATTGAGAAAGAGTATATTCTTATATTGCTCTGGGGGGCTATTCTTTGCACAAATCATTAGACAAAATGATAGTCTTATCTTAATTGTAGATTTCATGAACTACAATGGAGAAGAATAATTTACCATAAATTATTGATGACTAATATAGTAGATGGTAGTTTTTCAACCTAGTTTTCACCCTGGCAGCATTATTTGCTATTTATACACTTATTTAAATGACAATGCTAAGTAACCTTTGCCTTTACATATGTCAGATACTATTCTTGGTGAGTTACAGATATCAGATATCATTAACCCTATACATGTATGTGTAGCATTACTACTGTGATTTTACAAATAGATGAACACAGAGGTTAGCAATTTGCCCAAGTACTCAGCTGGTAAGACAAAGGCAGGAATGCAATATTCCTGCTTGAAATGTGGGCCATGTGAAAGGGTCACTCATTTGTATTTCTAAAGTAAAAATCCAGCTTTACTCTGCCAGACTGGCCTCCACTGAAAAACGATTTTCTCTAGAAAGCTGTTAGGATCTAGAGTCTGTGTTTGATTATCCGGGTATCTCCAAGTATAAGCAGGTGCTTTGCGTACCACTGGAGTACATCAAATCATACTTTCCTTTAACCCAAGTGTGTCTCTGCATTGAGGATATCAGACCAAAAAGAATGTGGTGCTGAAAACTGATAGTCACAGGTTTTAAGAAGTCTTTAAGAGGGTCAACATACACCATGAGTGTCAGTGATCTATATGGGGACAGGATGACATGTGGGTAACAGTGCCCTAGAAACGAATGCAAACCCCAGCCTGGAGCCAGGACTCAGGTACTGTAATTGTTAGTGCTTCCCATCACACGTCAAGGTAACAGACCAAGGATGAGGGTTACCTGCAGAGAGTTTTACTGCAGAGAAGGAAATTACACACGCGGCAAACACACAAACAACAAACAGTGGAATGGTGGGGCTGGATAAATGGGAGGGCAGTCAAGAGCCCACACTGCTGTCAAAGAAGACCCAAGTTCAGCCCTTAGCAGGCATTTCCGGCAGCTCACGATTTTTATGGACTCCATACGTGCCTGCATTCACACACACACACACACACACGCGCGCGCACACACACACACACACTCACACACACATGCTCGCACACGCACACATATACGCACAAGCACATGCACACACACACACACACACACTTTAGAAAGCAATAAAAAATGTAAAGATATGAGGCAGTGGCAACAACACTGAGGCCATGTGAAGCTAATCACTGTGCTTCTTGACAAAAATGCTTGAGAGGATGATTTAGCGATTGGTTTATTTTAATATACTTTTTTATTTTGCAGCCGTTTTAAAATTGCTGGAAAACTTTGAAGGTGGTATGGATAGTTTCTCTGTACATTTCATTTATATTTGGCTCATTTGACAAAAATGAAGACCTTCACATTAGTACAATTGCATGAACTGTACAGTATAGACTTTGGATTCTACCAACTCTCCTATAAATATCTCTTTCTGTTCCAAGGTATTCTGTAGGAGGCCACATTATACTGTCTCCTTTTCTCTCATACACACTTAATTATTACTGTCCTGTGACAGTTTATCTTTTCTCATCTGTCACTTACTAACTTCTGTAATAAGAAAGAGAAAGCTCTCTACGTGTGTCAAATCATTTTGGGTTTCTGTATGTACATGGGGAGAAAAGAAAAAGATTTCACATATATACACAGAACACCATGGTCAGGGCCACGTCTCTGGAGGCAATACTGGAAGAGACACCCAAACTTAAATGATGCTTGCAAGGGATAGAAAACTACCAGCAAAAAGACTTTCAGGAAGAAGGAATAGCCAGAAGTACTGAGGCCCCAAGGCAAGGAAGCCAAAGGAAGCTTGATATGATCAAGGAGATGTGGAGAGCCAACATGTTTTTGGTAAATTAGGTAAAGGGGTTATGGTGAGGAGGGAACTGAAAGAGACCCACAGACAGACTAGGAGCAGCATGTCTTGGTGAATCCTCCTAAGTGTAATCTTTCTTAAAATGTTTCCTCTGTTACTTCAGAACTCAAATTCTCCAAAATGTAAGGTCTAGGTGGAACCAAACTATAAATACTCATATTCAGACACATTTTTTTTTACCTGATTACTGGTACCAGTTCACATTTGTTCTTGAGATTATGAGCAGATTCCAGGCTAGGAGTATATGCTGCTTCCTGAGACAATCCCAAATGTGCCTTTCTATGTGAGACTCCATCGGAGCAACACTTTATTTATGGTTGTCCCATTACTGATACTCTTAGCTTGCTGGATTCTTTTATCCAGGGATGTTGCCTCCTTACAGTAATCAGACTCCTCCATTGCTTCACCAATGAGTTCTATCAAAGTCAGTCAACATGACGATAAGAATGAACGGTATGACTGTCTTCATGGTGTAAGGAAATTTGTAATGCTGCAGTAAGAAGGTCTCCAAAGCAGATCTCCTCAGTCTACTTTCTCTGCACTTTCTTAAAGTGGCATGTGTGAAGCTAGCTGTCTGCAAGCTGTGTAGCTCTGTATGCATGATCTGCAGTGGCTGGACTGTAGTGTCATGTATAATAGCTAACAGAAAAGAGTGGGAAGTGAGCTACCCACGTTGCTGCTTCTGTAGTAGCTGTCAACTATATAAAGTCAGAGAACTGCAAAAGCAATAAATAGAACATCAGCTACCTTCTTCTATAGATATTTTCAAGTCTTCCGTTATCCACAAAACTAAAGCATATGAATTGTAATGGATTTTTTTTATAAAGCCTCCATAAAACGTTATCTAAATGTTTGGAAACATCTGTGAGGTAGCCCAAAAATCTTATTTTTATTATTTTTGAATGAGTCCAGCTTGGGAGCTCTGTGATGAATTCAATCTGGCAGTGTACAGAGTCAATCCAAGGCATAACACTATAGGCTAAGAAGGGATCATCCTGTGGGGGTTTTCCCATTGAGCCTACCCATCTCCAACCTTCAGTGGTGTGAGTCTGTAGGTTTGACCTTGACTCTTCATCTTCCATTTATCAACTCTCTGACTTTGGTTAAGTTACTGAAGCCTTCTTAATCTTCCATTTATAGTTCATATAATGGAGGTGATATTTCTACAATCTAGAATAATTGTGAATATTACAAAAGCATTTATATCAAGGCTTAGCATAATGAGTCTTTCATTTTAAGTGATCAATAAACGTTAATGATTAATGTAATCATTAATGTTAATAAGATGAAATATTTATTGCTCTTGTTATATGTAATGCAATATTTCAAGCATTATACGACCTCATAAAAGACTTGAAAATAGTTACGTTTTGGAGAACTGGGCTCTGTCTATGTGCAACTTAATTATCAGTACAATAAGAGCAAAATGAAAAGAAGTTAGAGAGAAGGCAGATAATTTTCAAGGAGCCAAGCAGTCAAAATGGAAGTTCTATGAAGGAAAAATATGACTATGACTTTAAAAAGGCTTTGGGAGATGTGGAGAGAGAGAGCTCTGAAGTTAAGAGGAAGTGCTGCTTTTCTAGGGACCAAGCTCCTGTTTCCCAGCATCAATGGGGGAAGCTCACAACCTCTAGATATGTAACTTTGGATTGAGACACAACCAGAGCCCCTTTGGCCTCCTTACTGCCTGCACACACACACACACACACACACACACACACACACACACACACACACAGAGAGAGAGAGAAAGAGAGAGAGAGAGAGAGAGATGCACACACACATGCACATGTGTGCACATGTAAAAAGACACATGCACACACACAATTAAAATAAGTACTTTTTAAAATGCAAGGGGAAGTAGGGAGTATTCTATCCTAGTGCTTCAAGATTACCCAAGTGTAAATTATACATCAAAGATGGTATCAATAGGTACCAATAAGGAAGCTTAGTTAATTGTTAAAGAATAGTTATAGTTAAGGAGAGTGCAGTTTTAATAAGGAAGTAGTTTGGGGCTGGCCCACAATAGCTAACTAGATTAATTAGTGTCAATTATGCACAGTGGCTTCACTGAAATCTGTCTATAAATCAGATTTTTTTTTCTCCCAGGGAGAAGCCTTGTAGTGGGTGGAAATCTTTTTTGCTAGCCTTTGATTGCAGCTTTCAACTCAGCAGCTCAGATCTTGTAGAGCGGTTGTGATAGGATTGCTCATCTGAAATGAGCACGTATCAGGATTGTAACACCTTTAGGCCCAGCACCCCTACAAAACCCTTGTCACTTTCATTGAATTGCAAATCCCCCTGAGAACCTCCTCTAATGACCCATTTACATTAAAGCTTTTAAATTAGATTTCAATCTTAATTTCACTTGAAATGTTACCCTGGAGTAATCATTCCATTATAAATCATTTTATTTGATTTTTATGGAATTGCTCAATTACAAGAGAGGTATTGAAATAAAGCGAAGCGATATTGAGAAGCGTGGAGAGACAAAAGCATATTCTGTTTGACTTTGGGAAAATGTTATCAGTCAGTGCAAATCTTAGTCATTTATAAGCTACACAATGTCTTACAGTACTGAACTGTGGGATATTTTGTACTAGAGATAATTGGACTACTGTGACAGTTTGAATGAATATTGAGGTTTTTAAACTTGGGCAGGAAGCAGAACTGAACACCAAGATCATTCTAGACTGAGGTAGGATGCTTATTTCTGCTGGACACTTTGCTGATCCTGAGGCCGTCGTTAACGACAGCAAATGCATGTCAGAAAATACTTTTCCCTGCACACCCTTGCTGCTCATATATACATGCACTACGTTATTCCATAGGCTAATCCTCACCCCAATGTACATTTTATTCAGCTGTTGCTCCACACACTGCAGCTTTTCTATACATCCAATGTAACAACTTTTTCATAATGTCCTTTTAAACTAATTTTACATAAGATGAGATACCTGATTTTATTCTCAATATACCACAACAAAGCCATGTGCTCAAAGCTCACTCATATCTTTAATAGTAGGATCTGAGGCTGAGCTGTAGTTCATAGTGAGTTCTAGACTAGTGGTATACTATATGACTTTAGTAATTGTAAGCAGTAGACAGTTTAAAACCAGAGACCACAAAAAACAGTCCAAGACCAAGATGTTACAATAGAGGGTGCAGAACTTATAAGGTCAGTGACTTATTATTCTAGTTATGCACAGGGTAAGTATATTAATTGCCTTTTGTTATTGTGGTAAAAATATTATGACCAAGAGTAACTTAGGTAAGATTTGATTTTCCTGTATGGTTTTCGAGGGATAGAGTCCATTCTAAGGAAGGTATAGGATGGGATCAGGAGCAACAAGTTGGCTGATCACATTTTAAACCTACATAAAAAATACAAAGAAAGAGAAAAAACAATAAGTGGGTGTGATCCAATAAACCCTCAAAACCCACCCCCAGTGATGAACTGCCCCCAGCAAGGCTATCCTCCTAAAAGTACCATAGCCTCCCCAAACTGCCACCAACTGGCGACCAACTGTTCATACATGAGCCTATATGGAAAATTTACCTTTCAAACTACCACATTTGGTCCCTGGCCCCTATAGACTTATGGCTGTCACATAATGCAAAGATGCTTTTAGTCCAACTTCAAAAGTTCCCGTAGTCTTTAGCAGTCTCTACACTGTTTAAGAGTCTTCTGTTTAAGTCTCTTTTGAGACTAAAGGCAATCTCTTACTTGTGACCCTATGTAAAATAAACACATAAAGAAAACTAAGAAAATGTACATTCTCTAACATATATATGATGGCACAGAATAAAAATTCCCACTCCAGGAGGAATACACAGGGAGAGGTGAGGAAATACTGAACTAAAGCAAGATCAGAGCTTACCATGGAAACACCAGCTCTTATACATGCAGGTCCCATATCTGTTTCAAAGGGCTTCCACTTCAAAAGGCTTCAGTGGCCTTGCTCTTCCAGCTTTGCTGAATGCGACACACATTCTTTTTATTTTATTTTTTCTTTTTGGGATGGTTCCATTCCCTGTGGCAAGCTCTCCTTGGTAGATATCTTATGACTATGACATCTTCAGCATCTCCATGACAACTCAGGGTTCATAGTAATAGCTTCAACAGCCTCTTGGGTGTTCCTTGCAGGAACTGTTCTCAGTGATTCTCCAAAACTATGGAGAAAGAATCCACAATACCTCCACCCCCATATTCTTCTCATCTCCAAAGCCAGTATCATATAGATGACACTGCCAAGTGCAGCTGATAGCTTGGGTTGGACCTTCATCCTCTTACATCAGAGTTGCATCAGTGCTTATATGTTTTTGCTTTCTCTTCTTGGCCTTCAGAAATTGGCACTTTAGCTAGAGTTTCGTCCCGAAGGTACTTCCTATCCTTCTAATGCATATCAAGAGGGTTCTCTTTTGAGGAGATACTCTCTTCAAAAATGACTGCCTTATTTTCAGCTCATGGCTTGGCTACAACATCAGGCTTCATTGTGTTCTTCGCTAAAATATATTATTTATTTTTTTTTCTATCCTATGGTTTCCTCTTTTTTCTTTGTAGTCATTCATAAGCACATTCAATAACAACTATACTTCCATCTCAGTTGCTTCTAACGTCTAGGATCCCCTTTGAAGGAAACCTCATGAGCCAGGCCTCCACTGTCTGCAATACTCCCAGTAATTCTGATCCCTGTTGGACTGTCCCACTAAGTTCCACAGCTTTTTCTAGTTGAAACTTCCAATTTCTCCCACATTCCTCCAGAAAACAACATGGCCTGGCTCTTCGAAGTCATAGCCCCACTTTCCTGGTAACAAGATTCTGCATCAGTTACTTCTCTCTTGCTGTGATAAAATACCACAGTCAGAAGCAACTTATGGAAGAACTTACTTTGGCTTATGGTTTCAGAGTTATTGAGTCTGTCATGACAAGGAAGGCACGGCATGGTGGCAGAAGCAGGGACTGGGGAAGTGACCGTAACCTAACTTTCCGTGATGCACTTCTCCATCTCCTAAAATAACAACCAAAGAATCACCACATGAGGGTTAAGTGTTCAAATACATAAGCCCATGTAACATATTACCCATTCAAACCACCACAGCAGAAATGACTAACTAGAAACTTCTATTTCTTCTCTTTCTCTGCAATATCAATATTTCACTTTAAAAAATAGACTTCTTTTAAAAATTATCAAGAGGTTGAATCGAATTCTATGTAAAGAAATAAGAGAACGATTAAAAAAAATCAACTAATGTCAGCCTTGTCACAAGATGAAGACATTTTACTTTATAATAATTTGTCTGAAAGCCTAGAACCTAGTCAGTTTTCATACATGTATTGCATGCACTCACATGTATATTTTCAGCCAGGTGGTAGTAGTGTGGGTCTTTAATCCCAGCACTTGGGAGGGAGACAGGTTTCTATGAGTTCAAGACGAGCCTAGTCTACAGAGCAGATTCCAGAACAGCAAAGGTTACATAGAGAAACCCTATCTTGGAGGGGAAAAAAATTGAATATTTTCTATTTGTAAGGAGTGGCCATATTTCCTCTCTCTTCTGGAAATTTTTAGTTTTCCTGCACTCTAGATAATAAAGCTATGCCTACAAGAAACAAAACAAAACAAAACAAAACTTCATTTTTGCCACTGTCTCAACCATTATTATCAATAGGTCCTATAGTCTAACTCTTCTTCTCACTGGAAACTCCAGGTCAGCCTTGTGTCAGCCACCTCTACCTAACAGCAGTCTCCATCTGGGAAGTAGAATGGCCACACTGACTGGGAATCAGCCAGACACTGGAAACAGCCTAGAGATCTATCAGCAGATGAATGGGTAATGAAGATATGATACATTTACACAATGCACCATTACTCAGCTGTTAAAAGTCAGTGAAATCATGAAATCCTCAAATAAATGAATGGAAGTAGAAAAAAAAAAACCCTTATCCTGAGTGAGATAACCTGGACACAGAAAGACAAATATGTTAAGTGTCTCACTGAGCTGTAATCAGAGAGGCTGCTTTGATGGGAGATGGGAACTAAGATTCCACATCAGGACAATCAGTAGACCGTGAGAGACGCTGGAACACTTTGGCATCAGATCCCTCCTTTGGGGATTTAGGGAACTATGTGGAAGAGGATGAAGAAAGACTCTAAGAGCTGATACGGATGGAGGATGCCAAGAGGATGAAGAAAGGACTCTAAGAGCTGATACGGATGGAGGACACCAAGAGGATGAAGAAAGACTCTAAGAGCTGATACGGATGGAGGACGCCAAGAGAACTATCCTTCCAGTCACAACAGTTCTAACACATACGTGAATGCACAAGGATTGTGGCTGCCTGCACAGGGTCTGCCTGGATCCAAGTCAGGTGGGCTCATAGCTCAGAGAGAGGAACTGGACACAAGCTCCCATCCCTAACACAGAAACCACTGCCAACTGACCAGTGCTTGAACAACAACAAAAAATTAGTGTTATCCAATGGAGTAGCACTGCATATTCAAACTAGAGTTAAGGGTAGGACCCAGACCCAACAGTGAATGGTGAAGACAACATGAACTCAGTGTTATTTTTTAAAGATGTTGTGTTTTGTCTCATAACGCTTGTGTATTTTTAAACCTTTTTTGTGTTTTGCTTACCTATTATGGTTTCCAATTATGTGTTCTTTGTGTGTGTGTCTGCATTTGTGTTTCTTATGCCTTTTGTTTGTCTGTTTAGTTTGTTTTATTCTCATTTGTTTTATTGGCCTATTTGCTTTCTAAATATAGAAAGAAAAAATAGGTGGAGTTGGATGGATGGGGAAGTGTGTGTGTGGGAACTGGGAGAACACAAAGAAAGAGAAGCCACGACCTAAATATACTGTCTGGAAATACTATATTAAAAATTTGAATGATCTCTTAGGATAACATTGAAGTAATTGGAAAACAGGACTCTATTCCATACAAACTTTCAAAATTGATGTTTTTCCTTATCTCTTTTCCTCCATAAGTATTATTCTATTTCTTAAAAAAACATCAAATTCTGAGAGGAATTTATTAAAATGACCCTTTATGATTATGGTATAATGTTCTTCATACATTTCTGAACATTTTTGCTTCAGTTATTTGGCCTAAGTTTTAAGTGAGTTTTAATTATGGCAGCTCATGAGTTATACCTTTTATTTTTAGGACTGTCCCTCTCTTGATGACTTGCCTTGATTATGTTTGTGTGATATAGGTTTCATTATAGAAAGAACATCTGTCTTTTGACTTGTATAAAATATTTTAATAATCCATGATTTTTTTCAAAATTTGTGTTTTTAAAAAAGTAATTATTTTGAACAACAAACGAGTTTATTTGCATTTTAATTCTTACTTGAATATAGCTATTCACCAACTCATCTTCTCCTCCATAATCTATTTAAATTATGAAACTATGTTTTTTTTCTAATCCTTATTTTGTTTCTTTAGGTTCAATGCACAAATTTTATCCCCAGATTTCTCTTTATTTCTACTCACTGTTGGGCATTATATTAATATCTAAATGTATTCTCTTGTCCTGGTCTGTGGATTTTTATCTGATATATTGTGCTCTCTCTCTCTCTCTCTCTCTCTCTCTCTCTCTCTTCTCTTTCTTTCTTTCTTTCTTTCTTTCTTTCTTTCTTTCTTTCTTTCTTTCTTTCTTTCTTTCTTTCTTGACGCATGGTCTCACTGTGTAACTAACTCTGGCTGGCCTGAAACTGTCTATATTTCCATGGAACCTATAGAGACTCACCTTCTTCTGCCTTCCAAGTGCTAGAATTAAATCATGAGCCACTACAACTCCTCTTTCTAATAGCTTTTAAATGCACATAGGTTATAAGTATCTGGTCCTTTGGATAGATTTAATTGACTTCACAGTGAACTGATAATTTTGTTGGGTATAGAAATATTTTTCCCATTGGGTTTTGAGTTGCTTCCTTGTCTTCTAAAAGTTGACTGTCTCTTAGTTTCTTGTATTGGTTAGATTGCTTAGCTGTAAGCAATAGATAATCCTCATGAAACAGATGTAATTTATTAACCTATATTAATGGACATAGCATCCCAGAGAACTTATCATAGAGATTATGCTGCTAACTACAATCCAAAACGTTCTTCAAGGGCCATCTTACTGTATCCCACTACTACTATCAATGCAATAAAGACTCATGCCATGCATGCTAGAGATTAAGCTGAAACTTCTATTACTTCCATTGTCAACTGAATCAGGCAGGATGTCCTGTAGTACTTACTTCTTAACAGGCTTCTCAATCACTGTTAAGGATAAGGGGGTCTATGTTCTTGTGTAAAGGCAGCCCAGTGAAAAGTATATGCTTTCTGTCTTTGAGAAATAAGGACCTTAGGCAATCACAAATTATGCCATCCAAAGTAAAATTGGTAATGCAAAAGCATGACAGTCACTGAAATTTAAAGTTGATCTTCATTTTATTGGCTTTATTCAGATAGCGCTTTTGTATTTATTTCAGGCTGATAATCATTATATAACCTAGGATGGCTTTGAACTCAAATGATTACCCTGTCTAATCTTCCTGAATACTAAAATAGCAGACATTGTCCCATAATACCAGGCTTTCCAATTCCATTTCAAAGGTAAACTCTACCTGGCCATTGAAATGAAAGTTTACATGATTTAACCTGCCAGTTGGTAGTCTGTGGTATGTGGTCTAGAAGGTGGTCTAGCTGCCTCCACACACAGAAGCAAAACAATCCTATTAACTGATAATAAAAAAATAGAGATAGACAGCCAGTCCTTCAAAAACAATGAGAAATTGTCAGCAGTCTTCAGACCACCATCCTAACTATAAAAACCATTTCCGATCTTCTCAGTCTACCAACAGTAGCATCTATGCCACAACAAATTGCTATATATATATGCATTGTGTGTATATAATAGAGCTACATTGGAAAATGTATGAAATAAGAACTGCTTTGCCAGATTCCTAAAAGATGTTGCTGTCATGTTTTTACATGAGCAGAAAGCAAATATGGAACTCATAAACTGACACTAGATCCAACGTGTCCCCCACAACATATCCCATTCTTTCTCCATTGGGCCTACACTTTGAAGCAGTTGACTTTTGAGCCACACCCTTGTGGCATAGAAATCCTGAAAGCATTTCTAGAAACTGAGTCTTTTTTAGAGCTCCTCTTTTGAAGTTATTGCCCAACTAATATAAGTCATGTTTCACGCTATAAAATTAGTACCAGAGAATCCATGTGTAGCCATTTTGTACTTATTTTTTGTACAGTATGTTACAGAGACATCTTTGAAACTATGATTTTATTATTTTGGCATCAGAAGTTGAACTTTGCCATCTTGTGGGTGAGCTATTTCTGGCACCCTAGGGAGATTTGGCCATTGAAAGATTCTCTTTTTCAAACTTCAGAGGATTTTGTTGTTGTTGTTTTGTTTTGATTTTGGGTTTTCTTTTGTATGTTCTGTTTTTATTTTTTGTTGTTTTTTTTTTGTTTTACTGATATCATTTTTTATGTTCTGGAAGTAAACAGATTTTGACAGGAAAGCCTGATGTTATTATGGTGAACTCCTTGGTCTCAAGACAAGAAAGCCATCAGAGCCTTTGAGTACCTCTTTCAGTAGCTTGCTCTTGAGGATAGGCAGGTCTGAAAGCATCGTGATACTTCTCTAGTCCTAGGTCTGTGTATTGACCCAAAATTCAAACAGAGAAGTGATTTATGTTTAACATTGATCCAAAATTCAAAGAGGGAAATGATTTCTGTTTAATTGTGAATTATTACAGCAGTCCCAGTCCGCTCAGGACAAGATAGTGTTTTGCTTTCATGACCTTTCTCCTCTCGGTTTTCCCCCCACTCATTAATACATCCTTACTTAAGATATTTGAGGTCTGATAATTAAACTTGAAATATTTCTCAATATGAGAGAATAAGACCATCCTGTTGTACTTATCTCTTTTCCCAAGAAGGATAGCTACCATGACACAGTACAGACCATATATAAATAATGGTAATGATTGCGTGACATTTCCTAGCATATGTGTGATGTGACTAACAGTTGGCTAGGCCAACTTTATCAAGGTGTCTGAAGATCACATTAGATTCTTTCACTGTCACACCCATAGAGGATTTAGCCGTGTGGCACAATGTCTAGAATACGTCACTAGGAAAAGGATTTTCAGCTGGTAACAGGTTGCCTCCCTGGGCCCTTCTTTTTATTCTTTCAGAGGTAGAATTAGTGGCCTTTTTGCAACTGATATGTTCAGGAGGCTAAAGTCATCAGATACAAGTGCAAAAAAATAAATAAATAACTTCTCTATCACAACTATAAAAAGAGTCATAATCCTCTCTCATCACCATCTAGAAGGAATAGTAATTAGCTGGCTCTAATAACACAGATGTTGAGATAACTCTCAATGGTCAAGTGGCAAGAAACAAGGAATATAGGTGACTGATGGACCATGGAACACAGCTACCTCATATGTATAAGCCTGTACCTTTAATATCCAAGAAATAGAGTTTATCATTTTTCTATAACATACTTTGATAAAAGTTTGTTGCCAAGACCCTAATGTTTGCATTAAAGACACATGGGTTTATATATTTTTAATTTTTATTGATTCTTCTTTTAATTATTTTTCTTTACTTTCAAGTTTTGTCCATTTTTTTAAAATCAGTTCACGTTTCAAAAGAAAAGTGTGATGTATGTTCACAAGGGACATTTTTATGGATTTTTCTGTTGTAATGTTTTCAGTCAGCTTGATGCTGGTCTCAAGAAAGATCCCACAAGAGTGCCAACCTTTGCAACGTTTTGAGGCTATGGTTGCAATTCAGTGGGTATCTTTGCCTGGCATGCTTCAAGCCCTGAGTTCATGCCTAGGGCAGTGGGTCTCACCTTTCCTAAGGCTCTGATCCTTGGATACAGATCCTCATGTTGTGGTGACCTCCAACTACAAAATTATTTTTGTCACTACTTTATAACTGTAATTTTGCTACTGTTATGAGTTGTAACATAAATATCTGTGTTTTCTGATGGTCTTAGTAACCCAGTGAAAGGGTCTTTCAAACTCCAAAGGGACTGAGACCCACAGGTTGAGAAGCACTGCTTTAGAGCCCCTTAAGTAGCACCTAATCACCTGTGGTCACAGTGCATTGAGGTGGACACAGGGGATCAGAATATCAAGGTCATCCTTAGCTACATAGTGTGTGCCATGCCAGTCTGGGATACATGAGATACTACAAAACAAACAAAAATTTTCTGAAAAAGTCTATAAAATCCATACATTTCCATTCCTTGAAAGTTAAACAAATGTTGGTAAGGAAAGCCATCTTTGCTTGGAATTTGAGTTTTGAATTTTTTTCCAATACTAATTTAATTTTCTTAATATCTACAAAACATTGGTGTCATCATATATTAGTAAACCTTGGTATTTTGTGAGTATTCAAGGTGGCCTACTAAAACAGGAGAAAATTATTTCTCACCTTCATGAAACTGGGAAGTCTGAGATCATGGTACCTGCACAGTGAGCTCCAGCTTTGACCTTCTTTTGCCTGCAGACTGTTGTCTGTTTGTCCCCTCACATGGCACAGAACAGAAGGAGCGAGCAGGCTCTTGTAACCTCAATAATTAATTTATACAATGACATAAATTCATCTCATTCATAACAACTTCAGCTTTATGACCACATCCAATCATGGTTAGCTCGCAAAGGTCCCATGTCCTAATACTCTTACTTTGGGATAGGGTAAGAATTTTTCACATTCGCATTCACATAGCCTAACAGTTATTTCAAAATGGCACAGTTTAGATAAACCACCTGCTTCATTGAGATTGTTAGATTTGTTGATAGCAGGAACGTCATGCTATCCTCTTATTGTCCTCTCCATGCCTGTGGGGACCCATGACACCTCCTTCCAGATGCTGAGTTTTGGTTACAATAATAGTTTACAGTGTGTCACCATGGGTTCTGAACAACCTGTGTGTGGAGCAGGCTGAGTGAGGCTTTCAGGAGGAGACTTCCTTCTGAGCTGGGACACAAAATCCTGTAGAGTTTGGTCCTCCTGGATGTCCGGGAGCAACACCCACAGAGTCAGTGTGAGACTGATGGGGAAGTGGTGATATGTAAGCAAACTCTTTGATGCCTAGAGAGAGTACCCCTTCTCCATGGGGGTAATGGATGGCAAAATAAGTACTCATTAAACAGTTAGTAGGCTAATTAGCCTGTAAGAAGAATTAAATGATATTTATTCCCTAAAATGAAGCAACAGGCAGTAGTTGATAGGAGAAGAAAATGTTAGAACAGAGGAAAACACGTAGATACATAGCGACAGAATAGTCTGCCACCATTGAGGTCTTTCAGAGACTGCAAATGTTACATAGCAGCTTTCTAGGATTGACCTGATACTTTTTCTCATCACTGTCAAAACTTAGATTTCAATTTATTAACATGCATAGGCTAGTCCTAAGTTAAAGTTAACTATATATTAAAAGAAAAACTACAATTAAAAACACTGATGTCTTTCTATGTGCTCAGGTCCAAACCTTTAGGTAGTTCCTAAGAAGGAAGGAAGTTGCAAAGATTCTCTGAGGATGGTAAAGGGATGTTTCTTTTCTTTCTTTTTTTTTTTTTTCAGAACAGAGACCAAGAGCCCAGGACCCAGCAGAGAAAAACCGAGGATGCCTATTGAGAGGGATTCTGCTTGTACATCCTCTCTTAACCGGCCTTTCCATTTCCCCAGTGATTCAAAGGCTGCTCTCTGAATTAAACTCATTTCTCTCTGGGGCGTTGAACAGTTGCTCTGCATACCTGTGGGTTGTGCATCTTCGTCGTCCGCTAACTGCATTTTATAGCTGTTGTCACATCTACACTGAGCATGAATATTTTTTTTTCACTATCCCTGAGAAATATAGTGTGACAACCCACCATGTGGCACTCATTTGTCTCTCTGTCATTGACGTGGCAGATGACAAAGCTCATCGTAAGCATGGTCCCAGTTGATCTCAAATATGAATTTTCTCATCTGGGGTTCTTTTGGGTGACTCAACAAGCTAGAAGTGTTTGGGGACTGTGCTCTAAAAGCTACTAATGAATTAAATATATGGCATGTATTTAAATCCTGGTAAGCGTCATTAGAATCCAAGGAAAACTGTATTTTTTTGAAATGAGTAATAGTTCCTGAGTTCTTTTCCTGACAATCTTTCCCTATCCTCACAGCACTCTTTATCAGCTATCTGGTAGGCAACTATGATTCAGACATGGCTAGCTTTTTCCCCAGCATTCACTTGTCAAAGGAGATGCTGGAACAGAATCACAGGGCCTTTGCTGTATAGCTTGTATCCTTTACATTGCAAATCCTCTTTGTAGCATTGAAAGAAGACAATACCCCAACCATGGACTTGTTTAGAACCTGCCCTGCAGTGTGGAGTTGCTGATCACAGTCCCTTGGCACCTGTCTAAGAGAATCCTAAATCATCCTGTGGTAAGCCAAGGCACTGTCTCAGGCTTACCTTACGCAATGGTGAAATACAGAATTTTATTCTCAGCACACCAAAAGGAGTAGAATAGGATTTGAACAATAAGTGATTATTACTGGAGTGTTTAATACATTGATACATTCATGGGAGGAAACACAATTCCACTCCTTTTATTGGGTGTAACAAAGCTCAAATTGGCTTTCACAAAGCAAATTTTTCCCTTTTAACTTTTAAACCCATGTGCACTTTAAAGGAAATTCAATCCACATGCCTCTAAGTTATTTGCACTTAATTCATCAAATGTTGTTTGGTAAAAGCTATTTGGTTTCCCAGAAGCCTTAGAACACTTGTTTATAGGATTTTAAAGCCCTTCTTTCCTTGAAATAGAAAGTCTCATTTTGTTAGGTTTACCCTTCAGCATAAGCCACAAATGACTCAAACCCAAGACCCTGCGTCTTCCTGGGAAGTATACATCTCCCCAATACTACTTCCAGGCTTTCCATGCTGTCATGCCTGCCATCAACATGGCACTCTTCAAACATGTCATTTTTGCTGTGGATGCAGGCAAACTCAGTGAATGTCAGATCTGCTCCACGGTGCAGGTTTACCCTTAGATCACATGACCCTCAAAATTCAACCTCCATTTCTACAGGATTTTTTCCCCCATTTTCTCATCCAAATTTTGATTGGCTACTGCTGCATCCATTCCTTCTAAAATTCTCATTCTTCATTTAGATCCTAAGGTGACATAACATAAAAAGGAGGAAATGAAAGCCTAGACCAGAGAATTAGTTTCTTTTCTTGTTGCTCTGAAAAAATATGAGGTAAAAGCTAGTTAAGGAAGAAATGATGTATTTTGGCTCGTAGTTTGAAGGCAAACAGTCTGCCATAATTCCCATGTCATGGCAGAGAGAGTGTGAGACAGCTAGTAACATAGCCTCTGTGGTCAGGAAACAGAGAGGTGGATCAAGGTGACAATGAAGATTAACCACTGTAGCTACAGAGGGAGGATTTTCTCGCCACACCCACCACCACCAACAGCTGTAGCAACAACAGCAACCACAACAACAAAACTTTAAATGACTTAGGAATAGCAACAATGTGCTACTCCCATCCCATTCCCAGAATGCAGCATACACCACTGTACATACGTGTATTTGATGAAGAAGTTGGGTGGATGTGTAATGTGTGTGTGTAAAACAGCCAAAACAACTTCTGTTCTTTGGATACACCCAACTTAGATCAGAGTTCCATTCACGTGAGTACCAACTTCATTTGCTATCTCATATAGAGATGGGAAAAAGATGGCCATCAAACGTCACCCAGAAAACTTCTTATTCCTGATTAGGTATTTCTGACCAGACACCACAGCTGGATTTATTGAGTTATTTCTCACCTCTCACCATCTTCATTTGTCATAGTCTCCAACTTTCTTCAACCATTGTCCTTAAGATTCATTATAGATTTCAACCAGCTAGCAAATTGGCTAAGTAGGCAAGAACTGCTTTTCCTTGTCGTACTTCAACATGGTAGGGGAGAAGCCAAAGGAACGGGAGGGGTCTGAACGGATCATAAATAGAAGCCAGTGACCAATAGTGTACTAACAGACAACTTGAGCACTCGCAGCTCATCTATTCCATCTATTTTTATCTTTTAATTTCTTAGAACCAAATGCCTAGTTCTACCTTATTGTCTGTCTCCCTGGTATAATCTTTCCTGATTCTTAGCCAACACCTTTTTACCTGGCCAATAATCTTCTATTCCAATTCTTAAAATATTTTAACACCTCAAAGAAACAACTTCTAAGCTTCTCTCTCTCTCTCTCTCTCTCTCTCTCTCTCTCTCTCTCTCTCTCTCCTTCCTTCCCCTCTTTCTCTCCTTCCCTCTCTCTTCCTCCCCACCCCCTTCCTCTGGTCTTACTTAGCCCAGACTAGTCTCAAATTCACCATGGAGCTGAGTTTAATCCTGAGGTTTGCACTGCCACATCCACCTTACCCAATATGCAGATTGAACCTAGGGCCCTCTTTATGCTAGATAAGTTCTCTACAGACTGGGCTGTAGCCCCAGCTTAGCCCCAGGCTGGGTCCCAGTTCCTTGTGTGTATGAATGAGTATTCATGTATGTGCAAGTGCATGTGTGTAGGAAGAAAGAACAAAGGTAACTATACAGAGAGGGAAGGATGAAAGGAGTATGGGAGGAGAACATGAAAAAATATTTTTAACTTCCAATACACACAATACTTGTATAGAATATTCTTGTATAGCATAGCACTATGTACAATGAATACACACAATGAACATTATAAAAATAATAAGAAAGGGAAGCAAAAGGGTAGACTTTTCTAAATTGTGTAGGTTAAAACATAAATCCTGCCTTGGAAAATTGTGCCCTGCCATATTTGGGGGTGGGAATGACTGGAGAAATTTTGGTTAATATTTATCTAATTTAAAGAAGAGCCTGAGATAGGCCTGAAATCCCAGGTATCTAGGAGGAAGAGACCAGAGATTTACAAGTTCAAGTAGGCTATACTGTAAAGGAGGGCAACCAGGAACATGTTTTGAGAGCCTGCTATAGAGAGTAGTGAGAAAATAGCTGGGAATACAGTTCCATGGCAGTGTTCCCTCTTGATTAGCAAGGCCCCAGGAGTTCAGTCTTTAGTAGCAGAAAAGTAACAATTCTGGACACCATTCACCTCTTCTCAGGTCTCTATCGCAGCCCAATATAACCACATGACTTAGCACTGACACAGCTCCTCTTAGGCTTGCCAAGGACTCCCACCACTCCTTGACCTTGAGTGTTGCCAACGAATGAGGCCATGATGTGAAACATTTGGCAAATGTGTGCTTTTAAGCCAGAAGCATAACTGTATATTTTCTGTATTTGAAAATCCTCAGATCACTTCCTTTGTTGTTGTAGTTAGATGGTTGCCATAAGGCATCTCATGTGACCCCCCCCCCCCAGAGGGCATGCGACTCAGCTCCCACTGGCACAACTCCCAAAGCCTGAAAAAAACCCAAAATACTGTGCAACTGGGGTTTGAACTATTTTGGTTTTTCTTTTTTTTATTTTATTAAAAAATGTTTTCAAACAATATTCCACTTCTGCATCCTCCAAGGTCCTACTCACCTCTCTGCTCTCCCAGTTCCAAGTCCTTTCTACATTTCTCTTTTAAAAAGACAAACATGCAAGCAAAACCAAGACACAGACAGAAAACCTCCACAAAAACACAAAGGACGAAACCAAAATATACCAATAAAAGACCAATCAAACCAAAGGAGAGAAGAAATAAATCTGATTTGATTAGTAATGTGCTGCCTGGTTCCCTAACATATGGATATTCTGGACAATTAATATTGTGATCTATATGATCTAAGTTGTTCATCCATTAAGAATAACAAAAACACTAGTGAGGATTTCCCCCATCTCTAACCCTTGCCCCATTATGCCTTGTAAGACATAAAAGCTTTTCAGTCTCTCCCTGATTATGTCACAAATGTAGACAGATTCATTCGTGTTCAGGATTTAGGAGTATGCAACCTGATATCACAGGTAAGTTCTATTTGAAATCCCTTTTCAAATGTGTTGCACTTTCTTTTTATCGCCATCATAAAAATCAATAAAAATAATCACCGGGATGGCTTTAATCCCAAATATGTCAGCCATGTGTGCAGTACAGGAGCCTAACATCTCTGGGAAAATCAGGTACAAATATCTTCTTACTGGTCCATGAAAACCTTGGAGCAGTGTCTTCAAAGGGTGCCTGGACTTGAGATACGAGGCCGCTATGTAGAAAAATTCTGACTTCAAACTATACTGTGGTGTTTTCCCTGTTTTATTAAGAGAAGCTGGGGTGGGTGGGAGGAATCTGTAAAAGGCATTCTCCAATCTAGCTTTTCAATTGGCCTCCATTCAACACCTATGCATGTATTCAGGACAGAAGTGTGTGAATTTACCCTGGGGAAACCCTTGCAATCTCCAGGCTTAAGCTATTAAGATACCTTCTTTAAGAAGAATTCCCAGGATCCTGTAACCCAGAAAACAGACTTTGAATTCCCAAGGCTCCTGAGAGGTGTGTGTCTTTCTTATCTCTTAGCTTTCCTGCCATCCTGGAAGGGATGAGACAGTCAATGTACCCTCTTCTTTCCCCACAGTATCATGAGTGCCATCCTGAGCCCAGAAGGCACATGTAAGTCAAGGACTTACAAGATTGGCAGTATATAAATAGATCAGGGGCTCAGCAAATTGTGTATATTATCTGTACTTTTTTTCTCCACGAACTAACCTAAGACTGACTCTTTCTCTGAGACTTGCAATCCTGGCTTCTGTTAGATAACCATTACTCCTGTGAATAAGAAGATGACGAACCCTGTAGGACCTTGGACAGAAATAAGGACAGCACCTTCAGTCACACTGTCAGTAGGAACTGGTCTTTGGAAGAACTTACCTAAAACAATTTAATAATAATTTGAAATCTTATCTTCAGGAATCAAAGACTATAAATAGGAACATCTCAAATATTTTTGTGTGCAATAGGAAAGGAAGAATTCCAGACAGTAGTATGTATTTGATTGGATATACATTCAGTGGTAGTTATGGACATTCCAGAGAACAATTGGTTAATGAGTGATGGTGTAGGCATTCCCTGAGGAATGTGGGTACCTGCTACTCACCCAAAAAGTTGCCTAGCCAGAAGTCAGATAACAGCCAACCTTCTTTTTAAGGCCAGGAAAACCTTTAAACAGAAAGAAAGATTTTAAAGAATAAAAGCACGAAGAAAATAAAAGTGTGTGTCTGCCTCCAATCAAAGCGAGTGACTTTATATACTGAAAATAAGATTTAATATATTATAAAACATTTTTACGTGATTTCTTCCATGCTGAAGTCAGCTCCTTTGAAGGTTAACTCCTATCCAAGTGTGTGTTGTTAAACATGTGCAATTGATCCTAACTTTAGACAGTATCCTACCTGTGCTTTGCCTTAGATGGGCTCTTTCCCTGGAGTCAGTCACCTTCTTAGAAACCCAGGGATGGAAGGCTACTCTCCACAGTGGGTGGCTAGCAGTGAGCATGTTGTGCTGTTGACTTAGAGGGATTAACTGAAGAGGCCTGCTACTGGATCATGAGATTCCTTGAGATCTGCACTGGTGTGCAGGCAGAGCAGGCACGGCTGCACCACGGCGCCCTGAATCACACATATTTCATATTGGATTGTGTATTTGGATGCCAGCCTTCTCTGCTCATGATCTGCAGTCCCTTCTCCCACCTTTTCTCAGACTTGAGAGTTCAGGTTCAAACAGGTGAAGCATATTCCTTAAGCTAATGCTAGGCTAGGGAAGACTGCCAGGAAAGAGGACTTCCATTTCCACACAGGGCACAAGTTAATTTTGCAGCTCTCGATGGCACTGAATTTCATTAATTAGGTGTTAATATTTCCAGCGTGAATCATTCTAATGAAGTGTTTATTCAATGAGAGGAGGAATGGGGTGGAGCCGCGGCATTTTAGCCATAACTCTGACAGTCTTAGAATTTCTTCTGGTTAATTACTTGAGGGGTGTCCTATGCTGCTGACACGTACAGATGTTCTCTTTACAAGAGGAGCCAGTTTAAGGGGGTGAAACATGTTTCCTTTAGAACTCTTTATTTGCAAAAGGATTTTTAACAGACTTCAAGTTCTGCAGTCTTGAAGCAAAGCGTGTGTTTTAACTTTCTTCATTACTCTGACCTGACAAGCAAAGAGAGATCTATCTGAGCTCATGGTTTGAGAAGATACTACTCATCATGGAAAGGAAGACATGGCTGTAGGTATCCATGTCTGAGATGAATGACATGTCCCATAGTTGCTTGGTCACATCTCAGAGAGCTAGGAGGCATAGAGGAGATAGGAAGTTGATCCAGGCTATAATCCCAAAGGCTCATTTACCCAACGATGCACTTCTTCCAGCTGGTCCCACCTCCTAAAAGGCTCCACAACTTTTCCAAGATAGCATCACCAGCTTGTGGCTACATGTCCAACCATGAAGAACCTTTTATATCTAAGCAGTCACAATGAGTTATATAAATGTTTATGATGTGATTTATGTACAAAAATTTGATTTCCATGATTTCCATATTGACAAATTATAGACTGTTACAATAACACATGTACATAGGTAAACAGTATATGTACATATCTATACATACACTTGTTCTAAAGCCTAAACGGAAGCAAAATGACAGATTAAATAGCAACAGGGAAAACTCTGAAACTCCTTTAGAGTTAGTTCCTTTTCCTGTGTGAGAAAGGGAAGCCCTTCCTAGCTACCAACGCAGAGACCAGCTGTCCTGGATGAATTGCATCCTGGGAGAATTCACCTACTTGACTGACAAATTTAATATTCCCATTTCCTATCCCTTCCTTGTTCTACTGCAGGAAACAATAGAGAGCAGATTCTGCCTTTTCCCAAGGCATTCTCACAAGGATACGAAGAAAACAAAGACTAAACAACACATATCTGCTTTTTTTTTTCTATTTCTCCTAGAAGATGACTTTGAAACATCTTCCTCCATCACACCTGTCCTCAGATGGGCATCTCTGGCCTTTCTGGCTACAGGACAGTATTATATTAAAGAAGCAGACCTGAAAAGGATGTAATGAGCATGTTCTGAAGAGGCATGGGTGATACATGCTGCTTTTGTTGCTGCAGCCTGTGGTGAGAATTCTTCTCATGTCTTCCACTTTGCGCCTTGTAGATGAGAACCAACGTCACACGATGCCCAACCCTCATCTGCCAGGGATGTTTTCAATGAGCAGCTGTTATGAAACATATAATTTTAAAGCAATTGTTCTTTTTACATTTGGTATCAATTCAAAGGAAAGCAAGCATCCCAGTGAATCCGTCTTGTGAATGTTTACACGAACATTACAAGGACGTCATACGTGGTTCACATATACGGTTCCTTAACTCATTGAGGGGAACAAGTCTTGGGACATTTGCCCAGGAAAAGATATCCACTGTACTCTTTAAACACTGTCAAATGAAGTGGAAATTCTGCTAGTGAGAGACTTCTGTTCATGGTGAACTTGACCTGTGCAAAACATGACTTCAAGATGGCTTTTTGCTAGAAACCATTGCTTGTATGTATTTGCTTATTAGTGGTATTTGAGAACATACAGCCTGCTAGGCAAGATGCAAGCGTGTCTAATCATAAAGACTTGAGAATCATTATGCTTTTTTTTTTAATTAAAATGTTTCAATATCCAAAGAGAAGTCTATGAAATTGAAGAGATGGAAAACATCTCTGGATGATAAATTCATATTCAAAATTCAAATTTGTATCAAACAACTTTTTTTTGTCGCCAAAAGATGAAAAAAGTCGCTAAGAAGACCCAGACTATGTGTGAATGGGCAACAAAGGAAGTGATTGGAAACATCCAGTTGACACACAGCTGTTGGAACTCATGGAGAGTCCCAGAGAGCTGTTGATCTGTATTGACTATGAGGAGAGATTTCACACTAACTCATTCTCATTCGTCAGCTACCAGAGAGAACTTTAAGGAAAACAGGTTTCTACCATGTAACTTGTCACACTTCATTTATTAACTCTGCTCCTGAACGTCAGTCTGTTTTATAATTCAAAATAGGCTACCATGTCTGAGGATGACATAAGGAAGCAGCTCTTAGAGTTGGGATAACACCAGCTCCTAAGAAAACCAATCCTTCCTTCTCCCACTTGAGTAAAATAGAAGATATCACTCTTAACATGGGGTATTATAGAGCCAGTACTAAAAAGAAATGATCAGTGATTTGCTACTTTGTATCAAAGAATCTGTTTCCTTTTAACTGTCCTCCTGCTGAATCATAATAGTGTTCTGGGCAGATATTTTCACCATACCTTAATTCATCCTAGATGATTACATTCTGGTCAACACTCATCCAAGATCCTCAAGGCCAGTAAAACTTGAGTAATCAGTAAAACACAAAGAAATAATGACAAGCCTGGGAGTGAAGCAGCATAAAGAGGTCTTCAGTAGTCTCTTTTACAGCATTTTATGTCTCAATAACAAAGGGTTTTATTATCATGGCGCTTGCTCAAGAAAGCAAACAGAACAGGAAGGCCCTATTCGCTTTGATTGAAGGGCTGTTTTGTGTCTTTTTTTTTTTTTTTTTTTTTTTTTTTGGTTTTTTGAAACAGTGTTTCTATGTATAGCCCTGGCTGTCCTGGAACTCACTCTGTGGACCAGGCTGGCCCCGAACTCACAAATCCGCGTGTCTCTGCCTCCCAAGTGCTGGAATGGAATAAAAAACACCAAAGCCTGGTCCCTTGCAGAAATTTAGCCACAAACATCAGTCACATAGACACTGTGTACCTTGCTTAGAAAGAGCTTATCTTTCTTTTGTTCTATTATTTTTCATAGTTTTTCAAAGAACATTATCGTTTGCAATTCTTACTTCTTTTCTTTCTTTGTTCCTTCCTACATTCGTCCCTCCCTCCCTCCCTCCCTCCCTCCCTCCCTCCCTCCCTTCCTTCCTTCCTTCCTTCCTTCCTTCCTTCCTTCCTTCCTTCCTTCTTCCATTTCTTCCTTTCCCAATTTATATAAGAATTTTCTTCCACTTGTGAACATCTGAGGAAAGTTAAACCAATTCAGAGATTGCATTTCATGATAATTTTATCTACTAAGGCAAAAGCATGTTCTGTCCCTTTTAAGGATGCCGGAATTAGAACTAAGCAAATAAACACACTTGAGGAGGTGTCATCCATTCAGTAGAACTTGGTATACTCTAACACGTAACTCAGGGTATCTTAGCCATTGTTGTCTACATTGAAGAAAGTAATGAAGACATCTTAATTTCTATTTAAATTGCCATCGTTCTAACAGTCTTTGGCATGTGCTGAAAGCTTACACTATACGAAGCCCATGATGTACATTAATTAATACCAGAAATCTATGAGGTAGAAACTTATCAAATGTCTATTTTAGTGCTACGGATACTTGATGAAGTTAAGATTTTTATTCCTGGGTAGTAGGAAACCTTCTGGTCCTGAATTCAAGTCTCTTCATCAATGTACTTTTAGCAGTTCCATGGAGGCATATGTGAAAGACTTCCTCCTATCCCTCTACCATAAGTAAGCTTTTGTTCACAAGATTCTGATTGCTACCTTTAAGAAACAAAGTATATAATGTCATGAGTAAGTTAGCTCAGCTACTTTCATTTGAATCTAAATTGAAAAGTGCAAAATATCTTTAACAAACTGGCAGCTCTAACCATGCACATTTCCTGGGAAATTTGAAGGAAGTTACAACCTATCTTAAATCTCTGATATGTGGGATGATAATTTCCCAATAAACTCAACCCTGGTACTTCGGAACATTTAAAAAACTTGTAACGATTATTACCAGCGCTTCCAAACAAGACAGGCTGGAGACAACCAGTCAGAAACATCAGCTGGGTTACACTTGAGTTTTATTTCAAAAAAGGTAACTTAGCAGAAATGGAGTAACTATTCATTATTTCCTGTCATTTTTATATCAGAGGCTTTTTTTGGCATGCATATTGTGCAGTAATTGCAGGAAATTAAATCGGAATTTTGTGATACAGGCATGTTGTGAATATCATAAAAAACACATATGTTCATAAATAGCAAAAAAAGGAAAAGGTGATAAAACTACATTTAGAGAACTTTTACAAGCTTTTAGAAACAATGGGGAAGGGAATGTTTTAAGGTTCTTTGTTCTGACTAAATTCTGAGCACATCAGTATTTTGGTTGGGTTAGCTTTTTATAATATATATATATATATATATATATATATATATATATATATATATAAAATTTCTCTAGTGTGTTCTTCTCCTAGGGCATTTTCAATGATTTCTTGTGATGAAGAGGAGATTTAAAATGCTACATGCAAGGAAGTGACTTGAGAGCAATTCTTACCCGTATGTGGCCAGTGATGATGACAGAGCCAACTGATGAAGCCATTTCTTGGGAATAACTCAACACAACTTCAACCTCCAGTCTTCATCTTCTGTTTCTTTCTCACTCTTTGATGTGACATTTGCTGTTACTCTCTCTCTCCTAGCCAGTGATCTTTTAAAAAACTCTTAAAATATTATTATTTTACTTATTCACTTTATATCCTACTCACTGGCCCTCTGCCAGTCTCCCTCCCACAATGTCCACCCCCCTTCTCCTCTGAACTAGTTCAACCCTCCCTGAATATCCAGCTACCCTGGCATATCAAGTGTCTTTGAGGCTAGGCACATTCTTCCCACTGAGGCCAGACAAGGCAGTCCAGCTAGAAGAACATATCCCATGTTTAGGCAAGGACTATTTTGGGGTAGCCCCTGCTCCAGTTGTTCAGGACCCACATGAAGACCAAGCTGTACATTTGCTACATACGTGCAGGTAGGCCTAGGTTCAGCCTTTGTATGTTCTTTGGTTGATGGTTCAAACTCTGAGCGTCTCAAGGGTCCAGGTTAGTTGACTTTGTTGGCCTTCCTGTAGATTTCCTATCTCCTTTGGGGCTTCAATCGTTCCTCCTATTATTCCATAAGTGTCCCCAATCTCCATCCACTGTTTGGCTGTGGGTCTCTGCATCTGTCTGAGTCAGTTGCTGGGTGGAGCCTCTCTGAGGACAGCCATGCTAGACTCCTGTCTGCAAGCATAACAGAGTATCATTACTAGTGTCAGGGATCGGTGCTTGCCCAAGGGATGAGTCTCAAATTTGGCCTATTATTGTTTGTCCATTCCCTCAGTCTCTGTTCCATCCCTGGTCCCTGCACTTCTTGTAGATAGAATGAATTTTGAATTGATAGTTTTGTGGATGGGTTGGTCCTATCTCTCCACTGGGGTCTCTGCTTGTCTACAGGAGGTGACCTCTTCAGGTTCCATATTCCCAATTCTATGAGTCACAGTTAAGAACACCCCAATTGATTTTTGGGTGCCTCTCTTATTCCAGGTCTCTGTCTCTTCCTGGAGATGTTCCCTATCTCCCCATCTCCATCAGTTGTAGATTTTCATTCATTCTCATGGCCATCTGGCCATCCCTCTTGTTCTTCCCGATGCCTGATCCTGAACCCCCTATTTCCCTTCCCATGTCTTCCTTCCCAGTTCCCGCACTCCATCTGCCTCTTATGACTATTTTATCCTCCCCCCCCAAATGAGATTCAATCATTTTCACTTGAGCCTTCCCTTTTGTTTAGCTTCTTTGTGTCTGCAGAATGTAGCATGGGTATCCTGTATTCTATGGCTAATATCCGCTTATGAGTGAGTATCATGCATGTCATTTTGTGACTTGGTTACCTCACTCAGGATGATATTCTCAAGATCTAGTCATTTGCCTGCAAAATTCATGATGTCTTTGTTGTTAATAGTTGAATAGCATTCCATTTTGTAGCTGTAATACACTTTATCCATTCTTCAGTTGAGGGACATCTAAGTTGTTTTCTGTTTCTGGAAATTTGCAGTTAAAGCTGCCATGAACACAGTTGAAAAAGTGTCCTTGTGGGACGGTGGAGCATCTTTTGGGTATATGCCCAGGAATGGTATAGCTGAGGTAGAACTATTCCCAGTTTACTGATTGATTTCCAAAGTGGTTGACAAGTTTGCCCTCCCACCAGCAATGGAAGAGTGCTTCCCTTACTCTATACTCTTGCTTGTGGTCTTTTTAATGGCACTGAATTCATCGTGATGCCAAAAGCTTGCTATCTGTAGATTCGGTGGTTTCTTTTGTTGGCATGGAGGAAGAGGGCAGAGCATGGTGGACTTCCAGGTGGGGGCTTGAAGTCACTATCACTATCTCAAACCCAGATCTTACTCTCTGATTTCTCCAGGTCAACAGTGGTTTTCTTGAGATTTAGAAATGAAAACACACACACACACACACACACACACACACACATACATACACACCAAAACCAAACCAAACCAAACCAAAACAACAACAACAACAAAAACCCTTCCATATTCTTATGTGAATGTCAGGATGTAAATTCATTCTAACATAGATGAAAAATTATAGACCACTGCAGTCTACCAAATTGATGCTACCCAGAATTGACACATTTTATAATCACACAACTCTCTGTCAAATGTCAAAAATTGTTCATAAACATCAAGTGACATGTGACGACTCCTGTTCAAAGAGTTTCTCTTTTTGAAGCACTTAGTGGTCAAGTTATTGATATCAACTTCACTGTTGAATACTAATTGCTAGAGAGTCTTGTAAATTTTCATTTTTTTGTGTATAAAAATTATGTCTCAATCAATGTTCCACATCTTTCAGGATGCTTAGACAGTATTTCTACCTTTATCCCAAGCCAAGCTTGTCATATGAGCTTTCTCAAAGCAAGCCCACTCTTTTCCCTGACTGTGCTGTTTCTGCTGGTGTAGTCAGGCTCAAAGCTATGGAGGTGAGACTTGTTTCTCTTATATATCATTATCTATAGTTAAATGCTATGTTGGTGTGTTGATAAATTCATTTTATTTTTTTATATTTGACTGCTTTTCTTGTAAAAAGTTTATGTTAAAGAAAAACTTATATTCAAGTTCCATACATAAGAAAAGTAGTTCTAAAAATAAGAGCCAAACTGAGAACCTAGAATCTATACTGAAGTCCTAAAAAGAGTCACAGAACCCCCAGGGATGAGCGCTACTCAAGGACCACAATGACAGCATCAGTCTCCAAGTTCCCAGGAAGCAGTGGGAAATCGAGAATGAGAAGAGTACCAAGGTGAATCTGTGCATCTGATGTGAGCTTTGATTGCTATCTGTTAAATTTGCTATCTTTCTTGCTTCTATCTCAGGATCATTATAAGAATAAAGTAAGAGTCTACCTATTAAAAAAGCACACATCTATGAACTCCCATCCAGATTTAGGGAACCATCACCTATTCTTCTGACTTCTAGGCCCCTGTTCCCCATTCATTCACCATATAATCTCATCCCCATTTCCATACTGTGCTCCCCACAGTTCATCTCCTTACATCCCACAATATATTTGCACATGGCTCACAGTCATGTGTCTCTTAAGGTAAGAGCAAGAGAGTGATTTCAGTTTCTGCACTCTTTCACAATGAAGCTCAACCCTATTCAAGGACTATGTCATGTCCTCATCTGTTGTGCAAGCCCTGAGCTTCTGCAAGAGTCTCCTCTCCTCTAGAGCATCAGACTCCTTGATAACTGTCCCACCAACTATTTTGGCTCATAATCTGAATCAAGGCTCATCTTCAAAGCTTCATGACCAATGGGACACTTTCTGACCCATCTCTCTCCTAACTTTCAATAGGAAGAAGAAAAAGACTCCATGACTTTTTGATGTGGGACTCAAGTCACAGGCAAGAAGGGATAAGAATGTAGGATATTTTCCCATTAGAACATAGTAAACTTTTAATAATCTGAAAGGCATTTGCAAGAGTCATCTTTCTTGCTGTATCTCTTCTAAGACAGGCAGACTTGTATTTATAGTCATTCTTTCTCAGTTTATAATATCTTTTTTCTTTTTGTTGAAAGGCTCAAACTCTAGTCAGAGGAGAATGCTGTGGTAATGGGGCTTGATAGGGCCCTGCATCCTAAAGCATTTTATCTATCACCTTAAGCCAAAGAATATTGCTTTTGTGAACCGAAAGGCTTTGACAGACAATGTCTCTACACCATGGGCCATCGAGTAATAAGCCCAGTGCCAGTTATGGGTTGACTCATTTGCAGCCTTCAGTCAATGGGATCGCATAATGCTGCCTCCTCCTCCAACCTTACAGGTTACTGCCATTCGTCTTGGCTATTCTTCAGAACCTGTTGGGATTCTGTGGCTGAAGACGCACATCCTTGGATCATTGGACATAAAGAAATCAAGCTGGCATCAAATCTGGAAGCTTCCTCCTTACTGGCTCTCCTTCAAAGGCCTTGATGGTGCTATGTATGCTAGGTGGGGTGAAACAATTACCAATAGTATTACCTAACAATGAACCAAGAGAACTACACTAACATCTAGCCTGGCAAGATTATGTCTGCTGGCAAGTTAGTAGCAGGATTGCTATGTGAGTAAGCAACCGTGTTTTGATTGGATATAAAGTATGATGCAAAAGATAAAACCCATGCCTGGCATTGTTAATTGGGCTAAAACCTCATGGCTGACTAGGTCATAGGGGAGCTCATGAAGACCCTATGGGAGAACCTGATATGAGTATTCTGCTAATCAGATATAGTGATAAACTCTTTCCTAACTTCTTATCTTATACGCATAGAATAGTGTGTTGTTTTCACCCCCCAGCAGAGAACTATCTTTCCTATAGGAGGTGATAGCAAATACAGAGACCCAGAACCAGTTATGGTGAAGAGAATAAGAGTGTGGAGTGTTGAGATCTAAGTGGACAACTAGATCACACACACCCACAGCTCAAAGATCATGTCAAAAGAGGGAAGGGAGAGACTGTAAGAGCTAGAGAAAATAGACATTTGCAGAGAAACACCATTTGCCAGACATGGCAGCACTGTAGCACATGGACACACATGACTGTTATTGCTTGAGTAAGACTTGTACAAGGGCAAACCAGCACAAATGGACAAGGGACAGGTTCGTCTTGTCCCACCCTTAGCTGAGGAACTATTGGCAACTGGTAGCTTCTGTGGGAGAAAGAGCCAATTTTCTTCCGCGGTGTTGGCTTTTGTAGGCTAGGCATGCTTGATAGGTGCTCCTGTAGGCAAGAGTAAGTGGACTTGGTGCCTTTTGATCATTTGTTTGTTTTCAAGAGCATATGGAGTTGAGAAGAAAAAAATGGTGGGGGGGGGATAGAGAGAGAGCTTGATGAGTAGGGAGATGGGGCTGGATCTGATAAAAATAAATTATATACACATACAAAATTCTCAAAAAAAGTGACATAGGCTGACTAGGAGAAGACTTTTAACAGAAAACAGAAACTTACTTTCAAGTATAAATGAGAAAAGAGTACCTTCCCTTGTAGGAGAGCTTATCTGTGTTTAATGTGGTGACTAAAAGAATTTGTAGAAAATTCACCATGAGGCAGAATCACCCAGGTAGGCTTTGAAGATCCCCATTCATTACACTCTTTCCAGAGACATTAAATAACCTGTTTAAATAAGAAGATAATGGTGGTTTTAAATGATCAAAGCTCTTCGGGAATAATTACCTGCTTATGTTAAAAGCAGGTTTTCTTTTAAGTATCTTCAACCCTTTCTTGCTGACTTCTCTTACACGTTATAGACACTATTTTTTAATGAGGGTAGACTCAACCGAGTAAGGATGAATTTACTAGATCATCAATGGAGTGATTTCTTGCCATTTAGTGGCTTTTAATCAGTGATTTCTTGCCATTTAGTGGCTTTTTAATGTTATACTTGAGCATGTCTCAGGGGTCTGGTAGTGCAAGGATACAACCCCTAAAACTATATTTTGTGTGCATGTGCATGCACATTCCTGTGTGTGTGTGTGTGTGTGTGTGTGTGTGTGTGTATGAGATAGATAGAGATAGATAGATAGATAGATAGATAGATAGATAGATAGATAGATAGATAGAGCTCATTTTAGAAAGTGTTACTGCTATTACACATGTAACCTGGTGGCAAAGTTAGAAAGTATATTCCATTCTCGTGGGGATGGGATAGGCACAAAAAGATCCCATTCTGTCACAGAAGATTCATTACAGGTGTTTGGAGGAAAAGGTCCCCTTAAACATAATAACCATAATTATTTTTGCCCAAAATGGAACAATGGGGCTTAGATTTGACTCTGCAATGGGCTGAGTGTGAAACAACAGCTTCAAAGAGAAGACACAAGCAACAGGCAATTAAAAACAGTTTAAGACAACAAATCAACCAGCTCCAAATGTTTCCCTGGGAGGTTTGCTCAGTTACAGAACAGGTAGGAGAACCTCTGCAAAGCCAGGGAGCGTCTCTGATTGGAAGGGCCAGGGCTGAGAGTATAAGAACACGAGCTTGATGGTTAGGTTAGAAAAACAGGGTCCCATGAAATAGTCGCTGAATGATCATCAGATACAAGTGTCTGGAAAGGCCCCAAGGAGCCACCTGACAGAACTGCAAATACACACACACACACACACACACACACACACACACACTGTATTCCCAACCATATATTGTCTATATGATAGATTTCCTGTGAACATAATCTGCATATGTTAAGAGCATTTTATTCCCTTTAAGTCCTTGAACATCTGAGTGTTAACATTTACAAGGTATTGGTGGGAATTACTCAAGACAAGCTTGTATTACTAGTGCAGAACAATTAACCCCAGAAATAGAACAGCTATGTCCTGCCTAACAAATCCTAACAATAGGACTGGAATGGATGAACTTTTTCCCAAGTAACTTAATTACACTGAAGAACAAAACATGAGAATATTTATAGAAACAAAACCAGCAGTCTACACAAAAGGATTCAACCACGAAGGAAAGTCAGGAAAAAAGAAGCAATCAAACAGCCATAAGATTACAACTTCTGGCCAGGGCAAAAACAGTATTATAACTGTAGGTTTATTAGTTAAATGGATTTTTAAAAATTACTGATGTGGACATTCAAACATGAGCACCCCAGAATCTGAGATTAAGAACACATTTTACCAGACATTTCAGAAATGAAAAGACCAGTAAAGCTGAAGACACTATGGAAAGCATAGTAGTATATCTATTTTAAAGGGGCATGGAGAGAAGTCAATTTTGAAACAAAGAGACCGTCACTGAACTGCAGAAAAAACTTAATGGCCTAACACAAGCTTAAATGGGGTTCTAAAGGAGGAGGGGCAATAAGATTGGAAAAATTTCCAAATCTGATGAACAGCATTATCCTATTGATCCAAGAAACTCAATTCAGCTCAAGTTGAAGAATCATAAAAAACACCGTACAGGTCATGTGATAACCAGATGATTCAAGACCATCAATAATGAGAAAACCCCAAACGCAGCCAGAGGAAGAGAAAGATGCATCCATCCATGCTACATAATAAAAGTTAAGAATATAAGTGGATTAAAAAAAAACTAAAACAATGTAGTTTTAAATGAAACAAATTCCAGTCTAGACTTTCCTATGAAATAAGTGTCTTTTGGAATCAAAGGTGGTTTAATATACCCTTTAAACATGAAAGCTGAAAGACTGAATCACTGTCAGACTTAAACTGATGAAAGAGCTTCAGGAGGGTGGCCAATGATGGCATCCAGGAGAGAGGGAAGATGGGTCAGGAAAAGGGAGGAAATGCATTGGAAATGACATCTTCATTGGTAAAGGCATACACATTCTCGTCAGTATTTCAATTGCTTTACGATGTAACTGACTAGAGAAAAGCAAGAATAGAATCTGAAGGTTATACCATTTTGGAAAATAAAATGTAGTACCACAGTGACACACAACTTGATTACTGTACCGCACTGTGCATTTCTATATGCTATGTGAAATGGGATGTGAGGTTGTCTAAGACAAGATGAATTACTGCTGGGTGCTCTAAGCACCACGGCAACCACTAAAATAACAAAGACTAATAAGTAAACTGGCCAAACAAGGTTGCTGCAAATGTACAGAAATAAGAACGATAACAGGAAAAGGATCGGAAACAATATCCCATTCTAAGACTTAGCAAGAGAAGCTGGGAGTCTACTCTCCAACCTGTTGAAAGACAAAGTGGATTTCAGTCCAGACTATATTATAAGAAATACAGTTATCTTACTAGGATGAAAGGGTTAATTACTAGGTGGAATATAACAGTTCAAATACTGTGTGGCATGATTAATATTCTGTGCAGGCATGATTGAGGCACAGGTGACATAGTTAGCCTTATTTTCTTTATACCATGTATGACAAGTACATTTTAACTGATATACCCAGACCGTTTACACGCTATGCCTATGGGAGGTTTGAAGTTAACTCTCTACTCTGGTGGGGAACACATAGCTTGTTTTATTTTAGGGTGTGTTTTCAGGGAATGATTACCTCATTGAGCACAGCACTGGGTTTCCCAATGTTCTTCTCTGAATGATAGTCCCAGTAAAATAGACATTGTTGGGAGAGCCATGTGTTGTAAGCTTCCCAGGAAAGAGGCTTTGAGACGTCTTTCTTTTCTCTGAGACACCCAAACAAAATGAGTACTTTCATTATGGTGAAAATTTAAAGGTGGGGTACAGAAAAATAAAATGTCTCCTTCAAGTGTTTTGAGCCAGTACGAGGGCTACCTAGCTTTGGACTATGGCTCCTTCCTTTCATTATACGCTAACAATGGGAGGCCAAGCACATACACACTTAATATTCCTTTGTGTTTAATGATGCTATTAGAAGTCAATAGCAGCTGATCGTGCTTGCCAAATAGTGCTTCTCCCTGTATTTTGACACAACCTTCTTTTTATTCCAGTTTTCCCTGGAAATTGGCAATGATAATGACATAATATAGAGGTTAGAATTGCCAATAATTATTAGCACAGTCACGATATTTACATAAATGCCAAATTTGATGTAACACCAAAGTTGCATTTGACATCCATGCTATTGCAGCTTGGAACACAAAGGCTCCAGTGCTGTGGAAATGCCAACTGAATGGTTTTCAATCTTACTGCCAGAGCTATCTGCATGGTTTTAAACCAAGGACTGTATCGTACATAAAGGCTAGATACACCACATTTAAAAGAAGCAAATATATGAATACAATAGAATATTACATACACACACACAAACACAGTATATATGCATGTGTGTATATATATATTTAATATATAGTAATATATCTCTATCTATCTATCTATCTATCTATCTATCTATCTATCTATCTAATGAGACAAGAAAGTGGTGGCTGCTGATTCCTTGCCTCGTTATTCCTCTGAGAGCACCTTTCGTTTGTGAGGTGATTGATTATGACTAAAATCTCAAGACACACAAAGGCCACTTATATTAGCATATGCATATATCCATGGACTCATGCATCCACCTGTGTGTGTGCTTCTCACGTGGCAAGTTGGTGAGGAAAGTACTGGAGAAATGAGAGCTTGACACTTGGAGTGCATGTAAGGGAGGTAACAAGAGCAACACATCAATCAGAGCGTAACTGCCCTCTGTCCTCAAGCATCCCAGGCCATCCCTGTTCCATATCTCAACCCCATTCAAGGAGTGGAAGGGAACACATCTTTCCAGTCCGTAGGAACCCCCTTCCCTGATATTTATAGCTCCTTGCAATGGATGTCTTCTTCCTACAAACTACCTGCTCCCTGATCAATCTCTTGACCTACTTCCAGGCTACCAAGTAGATCTGGCTTGGTATATTTCTCACTTTCTCTCCCATCTTTCCTTCTTTGTTTGTGTCGAAACCTTTCTTTACCGAGAGAGAGGCTCAGTTCCTTTGCTATCTGTGGGTCTGCCCAAGCAACCATTCACAACTCAACTGTACTTCATCTTTGCCTCTTGATTTAGATCCTCTTGCTCACCTCATCCTTTCCAGAGGGATGCTCTTGCAAAAGCTCCCAAATCCTGTCTCCCGGTTTACCAGCTGAGGATGGGGCAGAACAATGCTGTTACTTTGTTCCACCATGCACAGTGGTTGTATTATAAAAGCCATCTCAGCTAGCTTTCATTCCACACAGAATCCCGGGTCCCAGATTAGTTTAACTAAAATGTTTCTCATTAGTCATTTCCAAACAGAGACACACCTCTAAAAGGAATTCTACTCTCCTACAGCACAGAAGTGGATTATTATTTTTTTTTAATATTGTGCAATAGTCCTTCCTATCTGTACTTTTGCTTCCTTGAGTTTCAACTTCATGCAGCCAACTGTGGTTCCAAAATATTCACAGCAGGATAATACAAATAATCAGTTTATGTTTGAACATGCCAGCTGCTCTGAGGGGTGTGGCAAAATCATGGATCTTCATGTTCTGTCCTGTTCAGGATGTGACTCCTGCCTTCCCCTGGCATATGAATGTTATCTATGAGGTGTGCCCATTCATTCACTAGTAGTCACCTTAAAAATAAATCTGACTCTTCTCTTCTCTCAGTGCATGTGTTCTAATGACGTCTATATATTACTGATGGCCCCAGCACATAAAAGTGGTGTGGATAGCAAATTGAATAAGACATATTTCCTTTTAGAGGGAAGGTGAAAGTTATCAATAAGTTTAAAGATAAAAGGAAAATTATTGTGTATTGAGGTACTGAGGTTGCCAATCAACACTGCAAGGTACTTTAAATAACTTCTATTTGATTTTATATATTCTATTCTATATGTAATATATTGTATACTGTTGTTATTCCATTTTATTATTGTTGCTGCTAATTATTTCTATGTTTAGATTATAAATTAAACTTCTATAGGTATTATGTATATAGAAGAAAAATATGTTATGCTTGTGTGTCCGTGTGTTTGTGTGTGTGTGTGTGTGTGTGTGTGTGTGTGTGTATGTGTGTATGTGTGTATGTGTGTGTGTTTGGCTCTATCTCTGTCTTCAGAAATCTATCAAGGACCTTGGAAAGTATCACCATTAATAAGGGGAGTTTATAGTATTGCAGTAGAATCTGCTAGCACTACAGTGTAATGCATAATGTGCTTTTTGGAAAGGTAGTTTCTTTTAAACAAAGAAAAGTGTGCTGCATCTGCGTGTGAGCTTTCCCATGGCTATATCAGCACCAACGTAACCCTTCTGCAGGCAGAATGTTAGTTTTGTTTTTACTAATTAAAAAAAAATGATGCCTTAAGGAGTCCCAAAAAGTGACTATTAAAAACTGTAATATTGACCTTTGCCATAAGGGGAAGGAGTCCTCTGCTTGGGTAAAAATCAGAAATGTAAATATTTGGGGAACATTGTCTTGTTATGAATTTGTCTGGAGTGATCATAGCTTCATGGTGTGTTCTGGTACTCTCCCAAATCCACCACCCAGTGTAGTATCTGAAAGATGGTAGCTGCTCATTAAATGTATACAGAATTATCAAGAGAATATGTTAGTGAGTGCTATAATCCTACCAGTCCTGACTCAATAGAGTCAGACAGAGTAAAAAGCCATTGCTTAGAAGCTCCTTTGCAGATTTCAGGCATATGTGGAAGTAGAGTGTTTCTCATGGTCACTGTTTTAGTTAGTGTTCTATTGTTGTGAACAGACACCATGATGACAGCAACTCCTATATAGGAAAACATTTAATTGGGGCTGGCTTACAGGTTCAGAGGTTTACTCCATTATCATTATGTCATGTTGGAAAGCATGGCAGCTTAAAGGCAGACATGGTGATGGAGAGGAGGAAGCTGAGAGTTCTACATCCAGACACACACACACACACACACACACACACACACACACACACACACACACAGAGAGAGAGAGAGAGAGAGAGACAGAGAGACAGAGAGACAGAGAGACAGAGAGACAGAGAGAGACAGAGAGATACTGGGTCTCACTTGAAACCTTAAAGCCCACCCCCAGTGACACACTTCTTCCATTATGACCACACTACTCCAGTAAGGCCATACTCCCTAATCTTTCTCAAGTATTGCTACTCCATGGTGAATAGGAATCAAATCTATAAGTCTATGGGGGAATTGTTATTAAAACAACCACAGTCAGAGATTTTTTTTTCAACTAGTCTTCAATTTTTACCTAAATAACAATTAGTATTGGGCCAATACCCTTCATTTAAAAAATCCATATATATATATATATATATATATATATATATATATATATATATATATATGAAAATCATAGAATAAATATTTGAATTCTTTAAGTACTGTCCTGAGGCATACAGCAAACAAACAAACAAACAAACAAACAAACAAAAAACAATCTTTTAAGCAAACTTCCTACATTTTGGTGAAAGCCTTTTGAGTCAATACATTTACATTAAGTTTGGTCCACTCTCTCTGTGTTTAGTAATGTACCACAGAAGTGTTGTCCTGAGCATATGTAGCCAAGGTGATCCAGGCTCATTTCTCCTATCTCTGAGTCTTGGGCTTTTGGTTAATTTAGAAGAATAGATTGATGGTATTCTGTATCCCTGCTTCTTCAGTCTCATGATATGGAAGTCAAGCTGTGTTCCAAATACTTTAACATGAGAGAATGGGTTTTCATTTTAAAATACTCTACAATGCTACGCAGAGATTTATTATTGCACACTCTCCATATTGCATCCACTAATCCAGAAATAAACCATTACATTTCTGGTTTCTGGTGTATTGATTTTTGATAGGGATGCCAAAATATTGATAGGAACTTTTTTTCTGAACTAAAGAAGTGGCTGGATATGTATATGGGTGAATGAAACTTGTTCCAGAAGTATGCAATATACAATAATTAATTCATAATAGACTATCTAGTTCAATGTAAGAGTTCAAATCACAGAACACTTAGAAGGAAACATAGGCATACACATCTGTGACCTCAGTAGTTGTGACTCCAGAGGTAGGAGAAAGAAAAATATACTTAACATGGATTTTACCATAGGAGAACATTTGAACTTTCAGAAAGCAAAAAGATGACACCCAGAAAATTTTTTGTACAACTCATCTAATGTCATAGAGGGATTAAATGTAAAATATATGAGGTATCCATACCACTAAATAATTTTAAAAAATGGACAAAGTAAGATATGAATGAATCACCAGTGAGCATGTGGATGAGTTGTCCAGGACTGGCATTTCAGGAGGATGAAATGAGGGAGCCTTGCATTTCAGGAGGATGAGAAGAGGAGCTTACGCTTTGCATCCACCTACCTAGTTCCGCGTGCTCATCTTTCTACATGTTGGTGACACATAACAAATGTCCTACAGTCTGGACTGATTGTGAGAGCCTCTCGTTAAGATCATTTCATAAGAAGGTAGAGAATCCAAACGGTGAGACCGAAAGCAACTTGACCGTAGGGTTGAGGGGAATCAGAATTCTCTTCCATTAATTTAAGTCCTGGAAGCCTGATCTGGTGGGATTCTATGGTGGATCCTGAAAGTGGCATTGACCCTAAAGGTAGGAAGCTGCCCAGTTTGCTTGACCGACGGAAGGAGAACAGAGCTCTTCAGAGTGTCTGTAGTGATGGGAATGGAGACCAAAGACAAGCTAGAAAATAGTGTTTAGGAACGGAGAGAAAAGTACACCACACTGTTATGGCTTTAAACGGGCTTTGCCATGATTCAGTGAAATGAGATCTTTGTAAAGCAGTTCCTAGGTATAATACCACAGAAGGGCAGTGTCCTCTATTACAACTGTCTGCTAAAGGCAAAGCCATCCTGGCCTGTTTCTACTCTCTCGTGGTTGTCTATCACTGAGGCAGAGGGATGGGGGGAGAGAGGATTCTCAGAACCAACAGAATCCATTTGACCCTCAAAATTAAATAAAAAGATGAATGTGTAGAAACAAAGTTAAGTAATGTTTTGCCTTTCAAAATTCAGATATTTAAGAGAGGAACTGATTCCCCTGAACTCAAAATCTCTATAAGCAGTATAGTTTAGTAGTACTTTGTCCAGAGACCTTGTAACATGTTGTGTTTTATCAAGGGTACTTTACTGTGTATAATGACATAGCCATATAGGTTTTTTCTGTATTTCAATTGTGGCAGTAAATGTTATTGATTGGTATAATTAATAGCATTTAATTTTATTGCTGTGAAACACTCAGTACAGTTCTAGCATATTATTATAATACAACCTTGTATTTTGTGTTGAATTGACTATTCACTGTTTTTCTTAATTAAAATATCTTTTTGTGTGTGTGTTTTCATGGAAATGTTACATATACTTACTGGCATTAAGAAATGAATTTTAAAAATGTTATGTACTTTTCCATGCCATATAATTATTGTAAGATTGGTATTGTATCTATGTGAATGCTTCAAAAAATTCACCAGCCCATCTGGTAGGGTTTCCTTTGCATGGAGATTTTAATATGAAAATCATTTTAGAAATTAAAGGTTTCTTTATATTAGTTTTTGTCAGTTGTAATTTTCAAGGAAACTATTATCTAATATCTTTATGTAAATTATTATTTATATCTAATATTTATCTAAAATACTTTTATCTTTTCTAAATCTTTTAAAAATTATTTATATTTAATTATTATTTATATCTAATTTTTATATACAATATTTTTATTAAATTACTTTATTTATTAATTTAAATTTTGTATTTTTCTAAAATCTTCAAGTTTTCTTCAGTACCATGTTCTGAGCATTGGTGGGAATCAATATCTCTTTTTAAATTTCCCAATTAATTCTGAAAGCTTCTTTTTTCTTTGTCCTGGTCAGTCCCATCAGGGAGTCACTAATTTTCTTTTATTGAATTGACTTTTGGTTTTCTTGATTTGACTGTAAACATTTGCTCTCTATCTGTTAATATAAACTCTTTTCTTTATTACTTTCTTCATCTACTTAGCATTTAATTTCTTCCTTCCTTCCTTC